>VMDO01017105.1:0-45800 GCA_007922755.1 Pedetes capensis | reverse complement strand
CCCTTCTCGGCTCTATTTTTTCTTAACAGTTTATAAGCATTTTCACACACAAGATCTCATTTGCTCCTCACAACCATCCAGTGAGGCAGGTGAGTCAGCCAGGACTTCCCCCCACATAGATGGGGAGACAGGCATCTCCCAGGTCTCCGTGGTGGACCCAGCAGTTACTGACAGCCAGGAAAGCAAGCATTGCTTCTATCAGTTCTCACTCTGAGCCAGCCCTGTGCTGAGCCTGGATGAACGCCATCTCCTCTCATTCTTTTCTTTTTTTTTTCTTTTGCAGTACTGGGGGTTGAACCCAGGACCTCATGCTCGCATGCTCTGCAAGTGCTGGGCCACTGAGCTGCACCCTCAGCCCATTTTTTTTTTTTTTTTTTTTTTACTTTTTGAGACAGGGTCTCACTAAGTTATGCAGACTACCTCTGGTCTCGAACTTGCGATCCTCCTGCCTCCACCTCCGGGGCCACTGGGATTATAGGCGTGCGCCACTGCGCCCAGCTATCTCCTTTAATTCTCACGACTCTTCATGACAGGTATTATTTTTACTGTTTAAAAAAATTGGAAGGCCAGGTACCATAGCGCATATCTGTAATCCCAGCGACTTGGGAGGCTGAGGCAGGAGGATCACAGGTTCAAGGCCAGAGGCAGCCTGCGCACCTTACTGAGACCCTGTCACAAAACTAAAAATCAAAACAAAACAAAACAAAAAATAGGGCTGAGGGTAAGGCTCAGTGGTAGAGTACTGGGTTAGTATGCATGAGGCCCTGAGATCAACCCCCAGTACTAAAAAAAAAAAACCAAAAAAAAAAACAATTGGGTAAAATGCATATAACATAAATTTTACCCTTTTAATCATTTTCAAATGTTTGTGGTAATACATACACTCACGCTGTTGTGTGGCCATCACTACAAGCATGCGCAGAGCTCTTTTCACCTTTCCCAACTGAAACTCCATGCCTATTGAATAACTCCTCACTCCCTCTTCCTAGCTCCTGACAACCCCCCCAAGGAAAGTGCACAGTATTTGCTTTTTTGTGGCTGGCTGCTTTTACACAGCCTAATGTCCTTTTCCCTCACATGTTGGTCAGCTGGTTGTACTGTGCGGGCTTGCCTGTTACTGTGATGCTAAAAGCTATGCCACTGATATTTCAGATACCAGGAGGTCCACCCGTGGTGGACAGGTTTCCCCTGCACTTCCAGGCTAAGATAGGCTAGGGAGAAGGACCCGGGGCTCCACTCCCAAAACAATTAGCCATTGAAAACCCTATGAATAGCAAAGAAGCACTGTCCAATAGAGTGCCGGAAAATGATCTCCCCAGCCTGGAAGGCATTCAAGAAATGACTATGGAAGAGATCCTTTCTGAAAGTAGAGTCTACCTTAATGACAGAAATAGAAGCCGGGTGTGATGGCACATGCCTGTAATCCCAGCAACTTGGGAGGTAGAGGCAGGAGGATCGCAAGTTCGAGATCAGAGGCAGTCTGCATAATTTAGCAAGACCCTGTCTCAAAACGTAAAAAAATGGGCTGGGGGTGCAGCTCAGTGGTACAGCACTTGCAAAGTATGCAAGCGCGAGGCCCTGCGTTCAGTCCCCAGTACCGCAAAAAAAAGAAAAAAGGAAAAAAAAAAATGACAGGAATAGAGTAAAGCCCCTGGGCCTTACTTCCTTTTGGTGACGCGGCACAACTCAAAACAAGAAGAAACATAGCAGATGTACAAGGACCCAGACATATAAAGATGGTGTGCATAGCAGAGTGTTGGGTAGAGTTTTGTTTTGTTGTATATAGGGTCACCATGAGTTGGATCCAACTCCATAGCACCTAACAACAGTGTCCTCGTGTCTCACCCAGGTTGTAGCGTGTGTCTGAATTTCCTTCCTTGTTTAGGCTGTATTCCATTGTATGGATATACCACATTTTGTTTATCCATTCATTCATGATAAGCACTTGGGTTGCTTCCACCTTTTGGCTAATTATGAATAATGCTGCCTTGAACGTGACTGCGCATATCTCTTTTATCAACTAATATTATTAATTTTTTTTTCAGAGAGGGAAACTGAGCCTCAGAGATAGAAGTTTCCCCTGGATCACCAAATAAGAAGTAGGAGAATCAGTCTATGTAACTCCAAGGACAAGTTTCCTAACCATTGTACCATCCTACCTCTAAAAAACATAGGTTTTTTATCATAAAATATGTTGTTGTTGTTGTTGTTGTTGGGTGCCGTCAAGTCGGTATCCGACTCATAGTGACCCTCATAGGGTTTTCAATGGCTGTTTCAGGATTGCCTTGGGAGTGGATTGCCAGGCCCTTCTCCCATTTTTGCGGTACTGGGAATTGAACTCGGGTCCTCAGAGCAGCACAGTGCTCTACCAACTGAGCTAAATCCCAGCCCATCATAAAATATGTCAGGGTTCAAATCCTAGCTCTGTTACTAACTGACCATGACTTTGCACTAGCCGCTTAACCTGTCTGAGCTTCAGGCTTTTGTAGCCATTAAGGGAATCATGGTGCTTCATTACAGGGCCTGGCAGGTGCTGAATACATATTGGCTTTAGTTATCATTGTTTGTTGTTGTTGTTGTTAGGTGCCTTAGAGTCGGTATCCTACTCATAGTGACCCTGTGTACAACAGGCAAAACACTATTGTCAGTGCTTCTTTGCTGTTCACAGGGTTTTCAATGGTGGATGGATTTTTGGGAGTGGGTTTCCGGGTCCTTCTTCCAAGCCTATAGCACCTGGTGTTCCCAGGCAGTCTCCCATCCAAGTACTAACCAGGCCTGACCCTCCTTAGCTTCCGAGATCTGATGGGATCGGAAGCCACAGTGTAGGTGCTAGCAAATGGGAAGGCACACCCACCCAAGAAACCCAGCTCTCTGATTCCTTGGCTAGAAGCTGCCGCCTGGGCTTCAGGATTTTAGTCAGATGCTGGTTCTTGCCAGCTGAGTTGAGTTGTGCCTGCCACCTTTGTTGTCATCTCACTGCATGGGGTAGGCCAGGTCTGTATGTCTCAGTACTTAAACAGCATCAAGGTATAAAGGGCTCCTTCTGGGGGATAAGAGAAGGGAACATAGCCAAGAGTGGCCACTAACCAGGCCCTTCCCCTCTCCTGTGGACCTCAGTTTCCTCAGCTGAAGACTGAGCGTTTTTCAGGTGATTGCCAAGGTCTTCATGTTCTGGAAACTTCTGAGCTGTGTGACCTTCATGTAGTTTTGGGAAATGCTTGGGTTGTGCAGTTAGCCTGGCTGCAATCAAACCCAAGGCCTGCCGACTACACTCTAGGTACTCTTGGCCCAAGGGCAATTATTGCTCTAGTCTTCAATTTCCTCATTACTGAAAATGGAGGGTAATAACAGAGGGTGGGTCATGGGGCTGTTGTAAGGATTTAGCAAGATAACGTGCCTGGGGTAATTAGGTGCTCAATAAAGGCTGACAACTAGTGTTGAATGGTTATCAAAGTGCTCATTGGCTTCTTGACTTCTAGAGGAGACCAAGAATAGCTAGGAGTGTAGTGGAGGTAAACGGTTCTCGTCATCATCAATGAGTCTTGGGTTCCCCTCTGACCATAGGACCAATAATGACCCATCTCAAAACGCCGTGATGGGAGTTGAATAGGAGAACTGGAACATCACGGGGGCTCAACAGGTGAATATTGGTGGTAGTGTTCTTTCTACTCTAAACTTTCAGAAATAGAACTCATATGTGTTTGGCAAAGGTATAAGTTGTTGCCATTCTTTATGACATGCATTTTGGCAGGAGATAGGAAAACTACACGTCCATCTGCCCTTTGACCCAGCAATGCCACTTCAATTGCAGTATATGGCTGGGAAATAACATATGGTCAAGGTCATCCATTGAAGCACTGGTTGTAAATATTTACTGGTTTCACACTGATTAAATGAGTTATGTAGAGTAGAAAACTATGCAGCTATGAGAAAGCCATTCATGTTCTTTTCCTTTTCTTTTTTCAGTACTAGAGGTTGAACCCAGGGCCTTGCACATGCCAGGCAAGTGCTGTACCACTGAGCTGCATTCCTAGCCCCATTTTTACTCTTAATTTTAAGATAGGGTCTTGCTAAATTGCACAGGCTGCCTCTGGCCTCAACCTTGCTATCCTCCTGCCTCATCCCCCTGAGTCTCTGGCATTATAGGCATGAGGCAAAATGCTGGTCTACGTGTTCTGATATAGGAAGATCCCCAAGAAGTCTTGTTCATTGAGAAAACAGAGGAGGAAACCACTCTGTATTACCAAACAAATGTTTACCGTGGCGTGAAGAGGAATGTGGGAAGTGGGAACGTGTAAGCATGTCAATATGCCTTGTGTGCAGTTTTGAACAATCCCTGGAAGGGTACAGAGCTAACCCTGGGTTTCTGAGAGATATCCAAGGGATCGAGACTTCACTTTCTTTTTTATAATTATATAGCCTTGAGAATGTATTACCTATTCAAAAATTAAATAAAGTGAAATCTTATTAAGGACAAAGGAAGGAAGGAAAGGAGGAAGGAAGGAAGGAAGGAAAAGGAAGAGGAAGGGAGGAAAGAAGGGAGGGAGGAAGGAAAGAAGGAGGGAAGGGAGGGAAGGAGGGAGGGAGAGAGGGAAGGAGGAAGGAAGGAAGGAAGGAAGGGGGCAGGATGGATCTGTTTCCAGTGTCCCAAAGGCATCCGATGCGCCTGAAGGGGAGCTGGCCTGTGCCAGCTGAGGAGATGAGAGCTGCATCAAGCATTACTGAGCAAGAGGTCTGGCTGACCTTGACGGCTGGGGTGATAAGGAAGGAGAGGTCCTGACTTGCCGGATAGAATCGGATACTGGGAGAGGGGGCCGTGCTGCCTGGCAGGCTGTCTTCGGATGGGTGTGACAGGCAGCTTGAGCTCTGGCCTTATCATCACCACGGCTCCCACACTACCACCCATACCCCACACTCGCCCTCCTCGGCCCCCTCCCCCTCCCAGGGGGAGGACCCAGGTTCATCCTCTCACCCCTCCCTCTCTCCTGAGGAGTGTAGACAAAGAGGAAGGGCCTGGCATGCTCTTCCCAGCCATCGTCTGACTTCTTAGATCGATGCACACGGCAAATGTAAGAAGCAGCGGTGCACAGGCTTCCGGAAACGCGCAGGTCTCCAGCACAGGAAAGGCAGAGGTGGTGATTTTCATTCCCTGGGCCGGCACCTCTCTGCTCCTGGACAAATGATTTAGAGAATGATCACCTTCAACACAGGATGTTTAATAATTTCACATCATTGTTGTCATTGTTAGGTGTCATCAAGTCAGGTCCAACTCATAGTGACCCTATATACAACAAAATGAAACACTCCCCAACACTGCACCACACCTGACACTATGTCAGTGCTTCTCTGCTATTCATAGGGTTTTCAATGGCTGACTGTTTTGGAGAATAGACTACCAGGTCTGTCTCCCAAGCTTACAGCACCCAGTATTCCCAGGAAGTCTCCCATCAAAGTATTAACCAGGCCCAACCCTGCTTAGCTTCCAAGATCTGATGGGATCTGACGCCACAGTGGTACAGCTGCAGGCTTCCCATCATTAGGGGTGTGAATTTAGAGATGTATACACAGTAGTATATATACATGTATATTTCTGATTGTTTTATCAACATTTAACTTGAAACAAATCTCTTTGCCTAGGCTTTTGCACATACCACTATTATAATCATTAATATATATGATATATCTGTTTGTCTAAAACATAAACATATCCATGGAAAACAATAATAAATATAATAGCAATTTAACTTTATTCTCACTTCCATTATCTCAATTAATCTTCAAACACACCTCTAAGGTAGATGTTTATTCAACAACAACAACAACAACAAATTTTGTTTTTGTTTTCTTCAGACAGGCTATCATTGTGTAACCCAGGCTGGCCTTGAACTCTTGTCGATCCTCCCGCCTCAGCCTTCTGAAGGCTAGGATTACAGGCATGAGTCATCATCTCTGGCTCAACACATGTTTAGTGAGCACCTATCACATCCAAGATACTATGATAAGTCTTACGAATTTCAGAGATAAAATATGTCCATGGCATATAAGGTCCAACCTAGCCACAGAGACTAGCACACACTAATAATGCAATTATGGAGAAATATAAGGTGGTGTGGGAGCCCAGAGAAGGGCCACCTGACCCACCCATGTAGGAGGAAAAGACCAAAAAGCCCTCCTGGGAAAGGTGTGGCCTGAGTTGAGCTTTAAGAGATGAATAGATGTAAGCCGGGCATGGGGGCCACATCTGTAATCCCAGCATTCTGGAGCCTGAGGCAGGAAGATCCTGAGTTCCAAGCTAGCCTGGGCTATACAGCAAGACACTGTCTCAACAAAAAACAACAACAACAAAAAAAACCAAAACAAACAACAACAACAACAACAACAAAAAAAAAACAATGCAAAAGCAAATAAAAAATCTCTGACAAAAACAAACAACAAAAAACCCATAGAGTTGATAGATGTAACCAGGCAATACCAGGGAGTGAGTTGAGCCTGAACAGAGGGATCCTTCATATTTCTGAGAAGTGGTTTGAGGAGGAAGAAGATGATAGAAACATGGACAGAATCATGGAGAAGTTTTGGAGGGTGGTAGAAAGTGGAGGGAGAGTGTTAAGAGAGAGAGGCTCACGTTAGAGATGAGGAAACTGAATCCACAGACAGGGACCCTGACCACCCTTCAGTTCCCAGGTTGAGTTGCCCCTGCTCCACCCTTGTCTTCTGAGTGGAAAGTAGGCCTGTTAGGAAGTCACACATGGCCCTGGCAAACATGAGCCTTGAATCCATGACGTGAGTCCACATGGATGCAGGCAGAGGAATCACTGTGTCAGCTGTCTCAAAAGGACCCCTGGGTTCCTGGGGTCTTTATCCTGCGAGCTGTAGCCAAATGGTGGAGAGTTTCGACTCAGTGCACTTTTGGTGGCCGTGTCTCACTCTGAGTGGTTCATTCCTCAGGAAACTTGTTAGCCCAAGGTCTGTTCTTTTGTGTGTGGGGGGGGGGCCTTTATTTATGAGCTTGGCACCCTTCCCTGGGGAGTGGTCTGTCTGGTTCTCCGGCCCAGACAGCCAGGGCTGATTCCTCACACACCTGGCTCAGCACCACTGCAAGTCTGAACAGGGCCTGAAAACCACCCCTGAACACAACCCACTGTCCCACGCCCTGGGAGGTGGGCCATGCCCCGGCTTGCAGGAGTCTGGGAACTGCGAAGCCCGGGCTGAGCCTACTCAATGCGCACCCTGTGTGGAGGTGGTGCCCTGGCTGGGAATGGGGCCCAGGGGCTTGTATAGGTGAAACCCCGTGGAGTATCTGGGCTGTGGGAGAGGGGTTGGGGTAACAATCGTCCTCTGCTCCCAGGGGAGCAGGGACCAGCTCCTCGGTGGGAGGCTGGTGAGCAAAGGGATGATGCAGGTGGTTAAGAGGCTGAGGAGGGTCCTGTGGGAGAGGAGGATTCAAAGGCACGTGACTCAGGAAGGCAGTGCTCCTAGGAGGAACCAGGATGGGAGTGGGAGCACCGCCCTTGAACTATCAAAAGGACCCTGCATCCCTTGGTGTGATGGAGCCGTGCCCACGAGGCCCGAGCCTCAGCCTGAGCCTGCAGGAGAGCTCGCTGCAAGAGCCCCGCCTTCAGAGCCTGTCCTACAGTTGGAGCAGAGCCTCCTGCTCTGACCATGCGGACTCTGGCTAAGGGCTGCCTCAGGACCTGAGCTTCCCAGTGCTTTCTGCTCTCTGTGGGCACAGAGCCCAAGGGCAGGCCTCGGAAGATAGCCTGGGGGGCAGGCCATCAGCAGCAGGAGAGGCCAGAAGCAGAGATGGGGCTGTGGTGGTTCGATGCCATGGAGTCAGGTCCACCTCAGAGCCACCGTATGTCCAACAGAATGAAACACTCCCTGACACTGTGCCGTGCCTGGCACCACGTCAATGCTTCTCTGCTCTCCATTGGGTTTTCAATGGCTGATGGGTTCAGATGTGGGCTGCCATGTCCTTCTCCCATTTTTGCAGGGCCTGGGGATTGAACCCAGGGCCTCAGAGTGTGCACAGAAGCCCTCTACCAACTGAGCTAAATGCCAGCCCCAGAAGGAGGGATACAGGCTCAGAATAGGAAAAGGGAGCCAATGGGATCCGGAACAGGCAGCAGTAGACAAAACCACATTTGCGTCCTTGGCTCTGCTTCCACCTCTGCCACCAAGGACAGATTACTTAATCTTATGACAAGTTTTGTCAACTACAATGTGAGGACACTCCCTCTCCCAGGGGCGTTGTGCAGGGTAAACAAGATAACATAAGCAAAATGTAAGCCCAGGGCCCCAGTAGGAGTCATTGATGAAGGCTAATGTGGCATCGTTCTGAGTGGATTTAACTCTGGGAACTCGGAGGCAGGTGAACCTGAACTCCGGCACCTTTGCTTCTGTTCTCCGTTTCACTCTCCCAACTGGGAGTTTCCATCCTCCCCTTCTCAGACACCAGCCTCAGTTTCCCTCTGCTGTGGGCAAGGTCTCAGGACCTCACACTCTATCTCCCCCACCTCGTTACTGCCTCACCTCGGACCTGCTCCCACGAAGCATCACGGAGCAGTGTTCAAACCTAGCTTCCAGAACCAGACAATCCAGGTACAAATTCTTGCCCCGATTCGAGATGTATGAGCTCGGCAGAGCGCTTCGCTTTCTGTGCCCTGGTTTTCTTTTCTGCCGAGTGTGGATACCACTCGCTCTGCTCTTAGAGCTGTCGTGAAATGCTAATGAACTCATATGTGCCAAGTGCTTAGAACCCCGTGCTGGGTGAGTAGCGATGCGTGTATCAGGATAAAGGGTCTCGATGCCCTTTGTGTACAGCTCCAGTTTTCAGGGTTATATTTTTCTGATGAGCTATTTTCACCCTCCGGTCCCCACCTGTGTCCTCCCTTTAGTTCCAGGAGCTCCAAGGTCACTTCCTCTCAGAGCCGCAGATGGTCAGTGCAGGAACAATAGCAGCTGTGGGCAAGTACTTCCTGGTTTTCTGTGCGGCACATGTCAGATTTCACCTGTGGCTCTCTTTGCAAATGAAGACATGGAGCCCTACGGAGTTGGAGCAACTTGCTCAAGTTCACCCAGCTTCCATGCACTGGAGCCTGGATTACCACCCACCACCCACTCAGAGGTCAGTGCCCCAGCCCACGCCTCTCACAGAGCCCCAGGCCTGTGACCCCAGCTGACTCACCAGTCCTCTCCCCATTTCCTTTGCATCTGCGATGTCACCTACAGACATACCTGCCATGGTGTGTCACCCACGCAGTTTACTTATTGGTCTCATCTGCTAGATGATGGGCCTCGAAGGTAGGGGCTGCACCTGTTCATCTCTTTATCCCTAGATACTGTCCCAGTGGTGGCCTATCATAGATGCTAAGTATGGATTTGTTAAATGAATGAATAAATAAGGGAGCTATATAACTGTAATATAGCCTGCAGCCATAGCCCTGTGGCATCCGATCCCGTCAGATCTCAGAAGCTAAGCAGGGTCGGGCCTGGTTAGTACCTGGATGGGAGACCACCTGGGAACACCAGAAGCTGTAGGCTTGGGAGAAGGACCTGGCAACCCCCTCCCAAAAAATCAATCTGCCACTGAAAACCCTATGAACAGCAGAGAAGCACTGACAATAGTGTTTCCCCTGTTGTACAGAGGGTTGCTATGAGTCGGATACTGACTGGACAGCACCTAACAACAACAACAACAACATAACTTTAATATACCCAGGGATGAGCAATTGAGGATACCCAGGGAGGAGCACAGGCTGGGATTTAGCTCAGTGGGTAGAGTGCTGCGCTGCAGTCTCTGAGGACCCGAGTTCAATTCCCAGCACCGCAAAAATGGGAGAAGGACCTGGCAATCCACTCCCAAGGCAATCCCGAAACAGTCAGCCATTGAAAACCCTATGAGGATCGCTATGAGTTGGATACCGACTCCACGGCACCTAACAACAACAACAGGGAGGAGCAGATGAGGATTAACAGAAGCTACCACTGGAGGACTCTTCAGAGGGGTTATGCCAGTTCACACTCCTACCAGCAATGTGTAGGGATGCTTTCTGTCCTCATTCTCTCCAGTACTTAGAACTATCAGGCAGTACAGTACAACAGACCAGGTATTTACATGGGCTCCAGCCACCTCCAGCCCTCATTAGTGGTTGTATGGGGCCACCATGGCTCCTGCCACAAATTTCCCAAGCTGTATAAGGTGTAATCCAACCATAGTGCCACCTTTAGTGGCTCTCTTCTGTCTTTGGCCTGGCCCCTACCTGTCATGTCAGCCTAGTCTTCTCGATTTTCCAGCAGTGAAAATATTATCTTATGTTTTGTTGAGTATATCGCATGTGCTAGACACTGTGCTGGTATTTAACAAGTATTATCATCACATTTAATTCTGTTGGCTACCCTGTCACCATTTTATAGGTGAGGAAACTGAGGCTTGGAAAGTGTAAGCTCGTCCTCAAAGGCACATAGCTGGTAAGTAGCAAGGGCCAGGTTTCCCATCCAGGTACTCCAATTCCAGAGCCGCCCCCTTCACCGCATTACATACCCCATCGAGACTGCGTTTGCAAGTCTGCGTTGTTTGCCTACCTGCCTCAAATCCTCACCTCCTCTGTTTTCTTTGCTTGGTAAATTTTTTCTGATCCTTTGAGACCTCCATCAGGTGTCACCTCCTCAGATCCCTTGCTTAGATTAGCTGTCCCTTTCTGGCATCCTGTATCTTACTGACACAATGCTTACCCACTCATCACACTGCAATTTTCCAGTTCTCTTCTCTGTCCTTTGTGAGACTGTGAGCTCTTTGAGAGCAGGATGTCTGTTCTCTTACACTTTTTACTACACCTACACTATGTGTGCCTGCAGCCATAGCCCTGTGGCATCTGATCCCATCAGATCTCAGAAGCTAAGCAGGGTCAGGCCTGGTTAGTACTTGGATGGGAGACTGCCTGGGAACACCAGGTGCTGTAGGCTTGGGAGAAGGACCCGGCAACCCACTCCCAAAAATCCATCTGCCACTGAAAATCCTATGAACAGCAGAGAAGCACTGACAAAGTATTTCGCCTGTTGTAAGTATGGTCGCTATGGGTCAGATACCGACTTGATGGCACCTAACAACAACAACAGACTCTATGTGAGGTTGTGTGGTAGGCCTGGAGGCTACCATGATAAAACACACACACACTCACCTTGGATTAAAAGAAACGCCGAGTCAAAAGGGGTGGGGAAGAGTCATTCTTTGAAGCAAATGACTGCATTGGGATGTGACAAGCCCTAAAACCAATCTGTAGCATGAGTACAAGGCTCCCCAGAAGCAAAAAGAGATGATTTCAATCAGTTGAAGGGCCCAAGAAGACTTCTCAAGGACAACAGGGCTGACACTTGATCTGGGTCTTACATAGGCACGTCCAAGCCATGACCCACGGGCCTCATGAAGCCTAAGACAACCAGTAATTTGGTCCTACAGTTTTATATTGTTCTCATCTCCCTAAACTATATAATAAAAAATAATAAATACTAAAAAAAAATCAAAGAAGTCTTATGTATCTACACTAACTATTTTATGTAATGTATGTGCAGCTCAATTTCTCTTTGCTCAGTGCAGCCTAGGGAAGCCAAAAGGTTGGGCATCCCTGGTCTTGAAGGATGAAGGTGGGGTGTGTATTCCAGGGGCAGGGCTAACATCTGTAAAGGCACAGCAATATGACAGGCAGTGAAGAATGGTACATAAATGCTATTCCGATAATGTAGCCCAGAGCATTGTACTTAACAAGTACTTGGGACATGTTTGTCAGATGAGTATATGAATGAATGAATGAATGAATGACCTCTATGGCAGGGGAAAGTCTGCCAGGACTTATTTTACCCGAAAAGATCAAGCGTTAGCCACGTGCTGTCTCATGAGCAGAAGTTAGTGATGTTGGTGCTTAGTCTTCTTTGCTGGCTGGCCCAGGGTTTCCAAAAGGACGCCTCATGTACGCAGTCATGATGAGGGTTTCTGGCATCACACTGAGCTGTCACTGCAAGGGTTACCATGCTCACTCAATGCTATCCCATGGCTATGGCGTAAGTCACTAACTAGATGGTACACCAAGGGCACTGATTTCTGCAAAGCCAGAAGCCAAATCTATCCTACACTTCCCTACACAAGTCGAAACACCCCTGTGGGCTGTGTACAGTTGCAGACATCAGATTTTAGGATGGCCTGTGTGATCAATGTCTATAGCCATAAGACCTTGGTGTCCAATCTTGCCTGATCTCAGAAGCTAAGCAGGGTCAGGCCTGGTTAGTCCTTGGATGGGAGACTGCCTAGGAATAGTGGGTGCTGTAGGCTTGGGAAAAGGACCTGGCAGCCCACTCCTGAAACAATCATTCATTGAAAACCCTGTGAACAGCACAGAAGCACTGACATAGTGCCAGGCATGGCACAGTGTCAGGGAGTGTTTGATTCTGTTATACATAGGGTCGATATGAATCAGACCCAATTCCATGGCACCTAACAACAACAACATGTGATAAACACTGTAATGTTCTGTTGTAGGTTGAATTGTGTCTCCCCTAGGGAGATAAACTGGAATCCCAACCCCTAGTACCTTAGAATGTGATCTTTGGAAACAAGGTCTTTGCAGAAATACTTTGTTAAGATGGGGTCATAATGGAGTAATGTTGTCTCCTGACCCAATACAACTGGTGTCCTTATAAAAGAAAGTCAGGTGAAGAGAAAGAAATCCACAGAGGGAAGACAATATGAAGAGACATAGAGAGAAACCAGACACCAACACACCAGAAGAGAGTCCTAGGATGGGTCCTTTTCTCACAGCCCTCAGGCAGAACCAACCCTGCCGACACCTTGATCTCAGCTTTCCAGCTTCCAGAACTGAGGCACAATAAATTTCTGCTAATTAAACTATCCTGTCTGTAGTACTTTGTTACAGTAGCTCTAGCAAATGGAAATATCTCCCAACATTCATTCTGCTCTTCCTACTGGTTGGTGTCATGGAAGAAAGGAAGGTAGACAGTTTAGGCTTGTGACCTAAGCACTATCAATTAGGGAAAGGCCCAAGATATTTTTCTCCTTGGTTAAAGAACAAATACCCTCTCCTCTTGAGAGGAGAATGAAAAGCAACGAAGTTATTCTGAGGCCAAAGTTGAGAAAAGGGCTGAGAAAATTACATTTCCCTGATGCTAATATTCCCCCCTCAAGAACCAGAAACCCTAAAATCTTTTAGGGCAAAGGGTATCTAGTCAAACCTGGCTACTTCCTGCTGAAACTGGTCAAAGGCCTAAGGGACAAGGATTTCCAGCTCTTGCTGACTGTCAGCCAGGGAAAGGGATACAGTGGTCCTCGGTGTGGAGCAGAAGCAGTGCTTGAGCCAGTAGGAAGGCACGGATATCCTTGTGACATCATCATGTGGAATTTAATTGCCTGGAGCCTTTTGCAACATACTCAGATCATCTGCAATATGCTTTAACTTTCTGGTTTTGTTCTCATCCGTGAAAACTGTGCTCTTAATAGATTATGTTTCCTTCTGAGGGAAGGGACACGCTCTACCACCTTCCAGCTGCATGATCTAGGGCAAAGGTAACCTATACTTTACTTCTCTATAAAATGGGGATTATAACAGCACCCTCATGCAATATTGTGAGGATAATCAGATACTGGGGCTGGGATTTAGCTCAGTTGGTAGAGCGCTGCTCTGCAGTCTCTGAGGTCCTGAGTTCAATTCTCAGCGCCCCAAAATGGAAGAAGGACATGGCAATCCACTCCCAAGGCAATCCCAAAACAATCAGCCATTGAAAACCCTGTGAGGGTCTCTGTGAGTCGGATACCGACTTGATGGCACCTAACAACAACAACAATCAGATACTGTCCATAACGCACAAGGGTGTATGGGTCTGTGCTTTGAACACTTGGAATTTACAAATTCATTTTTACTTTTTGAACCCTATGGTGTTAATAGCAGGTCCATTCCAAAGAAATGGAGACTTGGGCATCCATCCCCAGATGCCCCAAACCTCCAAACCTTGATCCATCAAAGGCCTGAGGTCTGGGCCTTGAGCAGTACTTTCATTTAACCTGCATGAGGAGGATGGAATGAAATCACCAGTGCTTGCCAAGATCCACTGCTGCAAATACCCAAAGACAATCTCTTGGCAGGCAAGAAGAGTAATCTTATCCCTCAACCCTTTGGATACCAGTGTGAGCAAAAGCTCCATTTCATGAAATAAAAGCAGTGACCTGGCAAAAAAGAATTTTTAAACATCAGGTGTCTGATAACAAGAAACACTACCACCCAGAGAATGCTGTGTGCCAGGCCCGTGCTGGGTGCCCACACTCAGCTCTTTCATCTAAGGCTGTGGTTTAAAGTCATCTGCTACCCAGGGGGTGGCTCCATCGTCCATGATATTTTCCATTCTGGCTGGCTTCTTTCAGTGGCTGCCCTCTAGCTCCATCCACCCCGTTCTGCTTAGCTTCCCACTTAGGTAAGTTGTTGTTGTTGTTAGTTGCCGTCCAGTCGGTATCTGACTCATAGCGACCCTCATAGGGTTTTCAATGGCTGACAGTTTTGGGATTGCCTTGGGAGTGGATTGCCAGGCCCTTCTCCCATTTTTGTGGTGCTGGGAATTGAACTCGGGACCTCAGAGACTGCGGTGCAGAGCTCTACCAACTGAGCTAAATCCCAGCCCTACTTAGGTAAGAGGTTTGAGGAATTGGCAAACTTTGGGCACTTGTTTGCAAGAACGCTTTGTATTAGATCAATTCCACATTGGAAAATATCCAAAAGATAATTTAGATCATTTTGAGGGCTGGCCAAAATGGTCAATCTACCTATACTTGAATACTTCTAAAGATAAAGTTCTCTACCGAGAAGAGTATTCTTTCAAGCCGTGTCCTTCCTCGGGCCACATGTACCCACACATGCAGGCTTTGTCACTGACGTTCTCTCTTCCTTTCCCCTTCTCCTTGGCCTCTGCCCATGCACACTCTCGCTTCCCTTTCCTTACATATGGGGGCTTCCTTTCCCCTTGGTACAATTTGATTCACCTCAGTTCCTTCACAACGGCATTTGTTGAACATTTACTACATGCCAGACATGTTCTAGAATTTAGACAGAAAGACAAATATGTCCGTTCTGTCATCCAGGATCCTAAGCACTGCCACCAGACTCAGCTGAGATCGAATCCTTCCTGTAAAATGTGTGATCTTACACCAGTTACTAGACTCCTGTGGGTCTCAATTTCTTCATCTGTAAAATGACCTGGACAACAATTTCTACTTTGAGAGACCGAAGTAATCTTTACATGAAATACAGGTCAGCACTTTGGAAATGGAAGTTAATAGACGTTAGGGTGTTTGAATGCACTGTTGCTTTTGCTTGGAGCTTCTCTAACTACATAGGTTCAAGTATCGCATGCTCAGGGAAGGCCCTATCTCAGACCAGGGAATCCCCTAACTTCATAATCTCACAGGACTGCCTACTTTCCCTAATAGCCTGATCACACTTCACCTACACTCACATTATTATTGTTGTTGTTGTTGTTGTTGTCATTATTTTGGTGTTGGGGATTGAATTCAGTGCCTTGCACATGCTAAACATGCACTCTACCACCGATGTGCACCTCCAGCCCCCTGCATTTGCATTAACATCTGTCTATTCCATGCTCTATCCCATTACTCCACCCCATCAGACCATACACTTTGTAAAGGCGAGGTCCTAGTTTATTTTTATAGACCATTCTATCCCTTTAACCACAGTTTCTAGAACCACATAGACACTCGGGAAGTATTTGAATGAATGAAGTAATAAACTAATGAACAAATAAGTAACATGTAATATTAAACACAGTTTTTACTGGCAGTATGTGGGGGGAGAACTAAAAACTTTTAGCATCTGAGAAACCAATTAGTAGCTATTAAGTAGCTAGAATGGGATTTGGATGAGAAATAACTTTGTCCTGGAAGATGAGAGAAAAAGTTTGAGACAGTGTGGAAAAGAAAGAAGCTTACAGTTCTCTAGTGTAGCAGCCTTAAGAAAAAGTAGTGAAGCTGGGCACCGTAGCACACACCTGGTATCACTCTGGAGGCTGAGGCAGGACAATTGCAAGGTTGCAGCTCAGTGGTAAAGCACTTGCCTAGCATGAGCAAGGCCCTGGGTTCAACCCTCCAGTACTGCCAAAAAGAAGAAAGAAAGAAAAAAAGAAAGAGAGAGAGAGAGGGGGGAAGAGAAAGGGAGAAAGAAAGAAAAAGAAAGAAAGAAAGAGAGAGAGAAAAGATAACAGTGGCTAACATATGTGCAGTACTAACACTTATGCCAGGCACTGATACAATAACAGTTGTATCAGTTGCAATGCTTTCAAGTCTCCTATCAGGGAAAATGGGGCTGGGATTTAGCTCAGTTGGTAGAGCGCCACCCTGCAGTATCTAAGGTCCCGAGTTCGATTTCCAGCACCGCAAAAATGGGAGAAAGCTGTGGCAACCCACTCCCAAGGCAATCCCAAAACAATCTGCCATTGAAAACCCTATGAGGGTTGCTATGAGTCAGACACGACTCGACAGCACCTAACAACAACATCATCAGGGAAAATAAACTCAAAGGGGCTTAAAGAGTAAAGAGGATTTATTGGGGCTGGCTAATTTCAGGCAAGGTTGTAAACATACATTTATTTATTATTTATTTACATAGACAGAGTCTCACTAAGTAGCCCAGATTAGCCTAGAGCACGAGATCCTCCTCTCTCAGTCTCCTAAATGCTGAGACTAGGGTGTGCACCACCACGCCTGGCTCTGGCTGTCGTAAACACTTTATACATATGAATTTGTTTTGTCTTTGTATCGCACAAAGCAGTGGGAACTACATGGAAGGGCTAAGCAATCCGCCCTAGGTTAGTATGATGGGCTCATGCTCACTCTGGGGTCTCCGCACTAGTGCTTAGAGCTTCTGCCCAAAGGTGTTTCAGTTTCTGGAGCTTTGCCTCCTGGGGCTCACCCCCTGGCTCCAGATTGCCATATTTCTGACCATGAATAACCACACACGTCACCTCTCAATTCCCAGACCTCTGGTGTAGATGGATTTCCAATATCCAAGAGGGCATGAGTACTCAAGCAGTTGACCTGGAATATTTCTACTTTACTGCTCCCCACATCCTCATAGGGCTCACCCCAAATACTCTCCTTTCACCCAAACACCCTTTCTCACCTAACAGAGTGGACTCAATCATTCCCTTGTCATTTTTTGTAGAGACTCAGGGAGTCAGCTGATGTCTTCAAGGCCATTTAAGGTAATCCTCCATCAAATTCAGCAATTTAGTGAACAACATCCCAGCAAAATGGTTTCCCAGCCTCTGTTTGTATAGTGCCAGGGATGGATAATTCATCAACCCCAAGACAGTGCTTTCCATTATTGCCTGTTAGAAATGTTTTTCTTTATCAAAGTTGAAATTGAACTCCCTATAATTTCTCCTCATTGGCAGTGGTCTATCAAGTGGTAGAGTCGCAGTGGGATCTGTCTGTCCCCACAGGAGGGAATAGCGTATCACTGAAGTTATTTAGAATTTCCAGGGTGCAATGCTAATAAAAGCACATCTACATTTCGTGAGTTTTATCACTGTTTGTAAATTCTCCACAGAGAATGTACTTCCTCAATGCCTGTGCCAGAGAGGGCCTTCCCCCGCCAGTCCTGCTTTCTGGAGCTACACGGTAAGTCTGCTCCTCCTTCTTCATGACAGCTCTAACCATGTGGAAGGCAGCCTGCGTGACCTCCCAAAATCTTTCTTTAATCTGGTTCTTCCTGATATGCCCTCATCACACAGATTAACCTTCCCTAAAGAAAGGTGGGGCTGGGATTTAGCTCCGTTGGTAGAGTGCCGCTCTGCAGTCTCTGAGGTCCCGTGTTTGATTCCCAGCACCGCAAAACTGGGAGAAGGACGTGGTGATCCACTCCCAAGGCAATCCCGAAAGACTCAGCCATTGAAAACTCTATGAGGGTCGGATACGACTTTGACAGCATCTAACAACAACAACAACAAAGAAAGGTGTTCTGATTAACAACAGTTGTATCGCTTGCAATGCTTTCAAGTCTCCTATCAGGGAAAATAAACTCAAAGGGGTTTAAACAGTAAAGAGGATTTATTGGGGCTGGCTAATTTCAGGCAAGGTTTTGATCCAAACGTTCATGATAGAATTTGCTGTTGTTGGGTGCCATCGAGTCGTGACCCTTATAGGGTTTTCCATGGCTGTTTGTTTCAGGATTGCCTCGGGATTGGATTGCCATGTCCTTCTCACATTTTTGCAGTGCTGGGAATTGAACTCGGGACCTCAGAGACTGCAGAGTGGCTCTCTACCAATTTAGCTAAATCCCAGCCTCATGATGGGATTAGGAATATATTTCTATTGAATTTCTATTGAATGAGCATCAGGGAAAATGGGCTCCCTGGGGAACAAAAGCACACAGAGCCAAATTCCAGTAAGATTATCCTTGTTAGGTGCTGTGTAGTAATGTCTAACTCATAGGGACCCTCATAGGGTTTTCAATGGCTGACTGTTTTTGAGATTGTTTCAGGAGTGAACTGCCACATCCTTCTCCCAGTTTTATAGTGCTGGGGATCAAATCCCATCTTCAGAAGTTGTGGAGCAGCCCTCTACCAACTGAGCTAAACGCCAGCCTGATAGATTATCATTAGCCCTAAGGAGTCCTTGCAAAACAGATCATGAAGAAGCTCACACCCTATTGATATCCAGCAAGGAAACACAAAAAAAGTGGTTCTACACTAGCCCCACTCTAATGTTAGCTGGATGCCTGGGCAAATAAAGAACTGTCAAAACAAAGCAACTAAACAACCCCACCTTCAATCATTAAGTTGCTGACTGTCCCTCTTGAGTGGCCTTTTTGGTGGTATCTCTCAGAATGTGATTTTTCCTGTTTCTCTTAATAAACTCATTACTCTTTCTACAAAAAAAAAAAAAAAAAAAAAAAAAAAGCACAATTTGCTCTGTCATTGAGACCAGGACTCAAATTCTAGTTCTACCAACTTTTAGTTGTATGACTGTGGATGAGTATTGAAGCTTGCTAAGGCTCTCCCTCTGGAACAAGTCTCTGCCTTAGTTCCTGGGATGCAGTGCTTCCTGTGATCTGTCTTCCTTCTGTTGTTGTTAGGTGCCGTCAAGTCGGTATCCGACTCATAGTGACCCTCATAGGGTTTTCAATGGCTGATTGTTTTGGGATTGCCTTGGGAGTGGGTTGCCACATCCTTCTCCCATTTTTTCAGTACTGAGAATTGAATTCAGGACCTCAGAGACTGCAGCGCAGCACTCTACCAACTGAGCTAAATCCCAGCCCCATCTTCCTTCTAGGTATTTCATTGTTCATTCTTTTTGGTCAGGTTTTCTTCTTGCCTCATACATCAGAGATTGCCAAACAGCCCATTCTCCTTCCCTTCCCCCCCTTCTTTCTCTATATTTTCTTCTCCCTGGCTATCTCCGTCACCATGGCAAAGGCAAGAGTGAATGGAAAACTGTATATTGATGCATCAATCTTCCACTTGGAATTATCACATGCTGCTGCGCTCACCCTTCCCTGGGTAGAGTAAATCACAGATCCACATCTAGCATTAAGGTGGCACACACTCTTGAAGGAGTGCATCAGATGTCACACATCAGATTCTTTTTTTTTTTTTTTTTTGCGGTACTGGGGGTTGAACCCAGGGCCTCGCACCTCCATGCTTTGCAAGTGCTGGATCACTGAGCTGCGGCCCCAGCCCATTTTCTTTACTTTTTTTTTTTTTTTTTTTTTTTACTTTTTGAGACAGGGTCTCGATAAATTACATAGAATGCCTCTGGTCTCGAACTTGTGATCCTCCTGCCTCCGCCTCCTGAGCCGCTGGGATTACAGGCGTGCGCCACACATCAGATTCTTCATCTTCACCTCTGTGCAGAAGACTTCTAAATATATAGATAATGGATCTATCATCCATTACTAATTGCACAACCGATCATGCTTCCCTTTTTATTTTAGTGTTATTAAGTTCAAAGCAAAATTTGCTATTTACCTCCAGGATAAGGTCCTGACCTTACAGCACGAAGATTGTGCGTTAACCTTATGGCTTAAATTTCATTTATTTTACATTATTTTTCCTTCAATTAACTTTCCTATTTTAAAATTCTGTTGTACATACTTGGTATGTCATTCAAATCATTTTCGTCAGGGTATAAATAAATGCTTTCATATGTATATAACACACCTCCATACAATATGTTCAGTCCTCACATTTTTTTTTCCCCTTCACTACCATAGCCCACCTGCAGCCATAGCACTGTGGCAGCCGATCCCATCAGATCTCAGAAGCTAAGCAGGGTCAGGCCTGGTTAGTACTTGGATGGGAGACCTCCTGAGAACACTAGATACTGTATGCTTGGGAGAAGGACCTGGCAACCCATTCCCCTCCCAAAAAATCAATCCTCCCTGAAAACCCTGTGAATAGCAGAGAAGCACTGATAAAAGTGTTTCGCCTGTTGTGTGTAGGGTGGCTATGAGCCAGACACTGACTTGATGGCACCTAACAACAGCAACAACAATCATAGCCCAGGCTAGTCTCAAACTTGTACTCCTTCTGCCTCAGCCTCCCAAGTGCTAGGATTACAGGCATGCATCACCATTTTTGGCTCTTCAGTCCTCACTTTTCATGTTGTGTTGTTGTTGTTAGGTGCTGTCGAGTCGAGTCCGACTCATAGCGACCCTCATAGAGTTTTCAATGGCTGACTGTTTCAAGATTGCCTTGGGAGTGGGTTGCCACATCCTTCTCCCATTTTGCGTTGCTGGGAATCGAACTCAGGACCTCAGAAACTGCACAACAGTGCTCTACCAACTGAGCTAAATCCCAGTCCCCCCACCTCTCATAAGAAATACAAAAGGTTATTTTTCACTGCCTACTGGGCATTTCCACTAAGTTATCTTATAGTTAACTCACATGCAATATGTTCCAAATGGTCTCCTTTACTGAAATTCCTCTTTCCACTAATAGCTTAATCATGTGGCAGATCACAAAATAGCCGATAACTCTTCTGCCTTCCTCTACCCACATCCTACAGGTTTCTTTCTCACAGCTTCTTAGTATCCAGTCAGACGAGTCACTCAATGCACTCTAAAAAGGTCTTGTGTTTTTCTGTCCTGTGACTTTGCCGGAGTTATTTCCTTTGTTTGAAATACGCTCTTCCAACTCTACCCTGTAGGAATCCTTCACAATCCTTACAACTCATGTTGACGGTCTTTTCTGTGTAATGCCTGGCCTCCTCAGCCAACCAAATGGGAGTATCCTTTCCATCCAGTCACTCGCTACATTTGTCTTAACTGACTTTATACATTTCTCTCTCTCTCTCTCTCTTTCTTTTAACCCAGGATCTCATGCATGCAAGGCAAGTGCTCTACTGCTGAGCTACATCCCCCAGCCTCAACACCATGCAACACTATGCTGATCTTAGCCTCCTAACATTTAGAGAATTCTTTGGGGACAAGAACCATGTCTTACTTTACTTACTGTAGTTTCAGCACCTGAATATTTATTGATTAACTTAGAGGCAGATTTGTGGAGAGGAAGCAGAAGGGTAGTAAACCTCCCTGATAGACCTCTTAGAGGCTCATTCAAGGTAGACAGAACTTGCATGGGTAGAAATGCAATTTAATAGTAAAACATAGAATTGCCTCAAGGCTTTCTGGACTGTGTATGGACAAGTAACTGGCTCCAGGTAAGATTTGCTTTCTGTTAATGGCTTGGTACTTCATTTTTCCATAATAATGGACAGACATTATTTTGGAATTTTTTTTTTTTTTTTTTTTTGCAGTGCTGTGAGGTTCAACTCAGGGCCTCGTGCTTGCATGCTTTGCAAGTGCTGGACCACTCAGCTGCACCACAGCCCATTTTTCTACTTTTTACTTGAGACAGGGTCTTGCTTAATTGTTTAGACTGCCTCTGGTCTCGAACTTGCGATCCTCCTACGTCTGCTTCCTGAGCCGCTGGGATTATAGGCGTGTGCCGCTGCGCCCGGCTAGAAATGTAATTTTTGAGGGGAGAGATCTCACACCATTTATGGGACTTCCACTTGAAGGCGTGCATCAGGAGTTGAATTCCTCAAAGTCCTTCCCCAGCTAGACATCAAGTTCTCAAACAACAACAACTACAACAACAAAAAACAACAACAAAATATGATTCTCTAATGCAGCCTTGCCAAAGTGACTGTGTTAGGCCTAGAGAAAGTGCTTTTGGGGAGAGAACTGGAATGAGGGACTGATATAGTAATCCATGAATAAGTATAGTCAGAGACTTTCATTTGAAGGAATGAAAAGGGAACCTAAAACTCCCGTTCTTCCCTTCCCCCACAACACTCATATCCTCAACCTCACTATCCATTTTAGGGTCATCAGGGCTCATCCATCATGTTCTTTATCCCAATCTCTGATAGGCCCTATAAAAAGGTCCAAAGGCTGGGCATGCTGGCACATGCCTGTAATCCCAGCGACTCAGGAGGCAGAGGAAGGAGGATCTCAAGTTTGAGACCAGAGGCAGCCTGCATGACTCAGCAAGACCTGGACTTAAAATTAAAAAAAAAAAAAAAAAAGAGTGGGGTGGTTGTGCAACCCAGTGGAAGAGCACTTGCAAAATATATGAGAAGCCCTTTGTGTAACCTCCAAGTACCACAAAAAAATTCCAAAACTCCATCTCATCACTCTGTACATTCCTTGATTTTGCCCCATCTCCCACCTTCCCACTACAGTGCGTCTTCTAAAACCCACTGATTGTTATCTCCAAACTCTTTATGTTGTCAAAACCTTTTCTCTGTGTTACCTTCATTCTCTGGTTCAAAGCAAAATATGGTGCTCTCCTGAGGACCACTAGTTTGGAAGATCAGGTGAGACATGATGCCACCACTTCTGATGCCGTCTTCCCCAGGCCCCTGCATGACTTCCCATCAGTTCCTGAAAGTTTCAGTGTCTGGTCCCACATCCTTCTCCCCATCATGACTCTGGAACTAATTCACTGTGACTTTGGTGTCCACATATATAAAACTTTCAGTGCCCTAGCTTCTCAATTCCTTCATCTCCTTTCTTTCAAAGATCTTATATCTCAGATAACCACACCGTGATCATACCCTAGACCTTGACATTACGAATGTTTGCATCCCCTTCTATAATCTTAATTTGACCTACCCCTCCCCCTGATCACCACCTCCTATCTCCCCAGTTTACGCCCTCTAGGATCCAATGTCAATAAGCCTGCATCTCCATTAGGATCCTCAGACCATTAACCTCACCAGTTTCCAATGATAGAGACTGGTCAAATAAACCATTGTTTCTCCAGGAAATTATGTCATGTGTATCGACTCTGTAGTCAGTAGCAGGGGTTCTCACTCTACTCTTGCCACTTACTAGCTCTGTGACCTTGGGGAAACTATTTAGCTTTGATATGCTTCAATCTCACAGATTATTTGAGATACTGTGAAGTAAGTAGCATGGTGGCAGAACTTTTTGGAACTCTCTGTAAAGGAGGATGATTATTATGTGTAATAAATAATATGTGTATTGGTCTGCCTTGCAACTGTCCTTTTTGGTACAGAAGTAGCACTCCAGTTTTACCCGAGAAACACCTCTTTCCTGGTGCTAGAAAGGACTAATCCCCAGCCCAGTTCCATAGGAGGCATGTGAACCTCTGCCTGGTAACTCAGAGCTTTGCAAACTCTGATGGTAGTGGCTCATTCATTTAACCCAACCCTTGGGAATCTTCTCAGGGACTTGTTTGGTTGGATCGGTTGAGATGGGAAGGATCTTCTACTGGATGTGGGGCTGATGGTACCTAAGCATGCAAGAGGTGGAGCCCCCCTGAAAACTGCCCGCATGGAGGAGTGTGCAGGGGAAGATGGAGGGAGGCTGGATTGGGGGGGGGGGGTGCGCTGTCCGCATCCTTGTGTCCAGCCATGCTTAATGTCTCCTTCTAGACCTGTAAGTTACATGGGACTATAGAGTCCATCAATGGAGTTTAAACCTGTTTGAGTTGGGCTTCCTCAGTGTTCTGACTATGCCGTTGTTACATAGTGAAATACTAGTCCACCATTAAGAACAGTGATATAGAACACCACCAAAGCACAGAAACATCCTTATTATATGTTTTTAACTGAGAAAAGTGCCCTAGAGAAATATATTAATAAGAATAAAAAATAAATTTAAAAATCCCTCATTTATAACATTCGCTGCATTCCACGGCATAAATACTCTCACTGTGATTAATTTCTGTCAACCCAAAATAAAATAAAACAAAATAAAAAGAACCAAAGATTGTACTTTTGTAAAGAATGTGTAGACATAGAGAAAGAATGCTGGAAGGCCATGACAATAGGTTAGCAAAAGATAAGTATGCTAATAGTTAAATACACGTCACAGCTTACCTATGGATTTCTATGAGTGATGAAGCTATAGGTAACTCATATTTTGTTCCTTTGGTTTATATTTTCTCGGGTTTTATGATGTACATAGA
This sequence comes from Pedetes capensis, assembly GCA_007922755.1. Taxonomy (NCBI): domain Eukaryota; kingdom Metazoa; phylum Chordata; class Mammalia; order Rodentia; family Pedetidae; genus Pedetes; species Pedetes capensis. The sequence goes on along the minus strand of VMDO01017105.1, from coordinate 21,290 downwards.
TTGTTTATGCAGTTTTGTAGGGAAATTTCCCAAATGAGAAAAGGCAGTCATTGCTTGCCACACCTGTGTTCGGAGTGTGATCATCACCGTGTCCCACGGCACCTCTTGAAATCCTGCAGGGTGTCTGGGGCTGGCTGAACCTGTTCTCCACTTGCTTGGTGGGTTCGTGGCTGCTGGGTGTGCCAGGCCTTACAACTGTGCAGCAGTTAGAATCGCAGCATCACCATTGACCGGTGTAAACGATCTTAAGGCCCTTGAGAAGTTCAGAATAAATCTACCGTGCCCTCTGTGTGCATAGAGCCTTCAAAAAGGATTAGCCATGGCTCTGGGACACCATGGGGCCGTAAGAGGGTCTACTGAAAGATTCACATGTGGTATTATTATCCAGTCTGCACGCAACATCCTCTACTGCTAAGAGTTTCATATCACTGATTTCCTAGCAGAAAGAAGTGCATTTGCTCACATGGTGACAATGGAAAGGCTTGCTGTTAGGTGACACTGAGTTGATATCTGACTCATAGTGACCCTGCGTACAACAGGGGAAACACTATTGTCAGTGCTTCTCTGCTGTTCATAGGGTTCTCAATGGTGGATTGATATTTGGGAGTGGGTTGCCGGGTCCTTCTCCCAAACCTACAGCACCTGGTGTTCCCAGGCAGTCTCCCATCCAAGTACTAACCAGGCCCGACCCTGCTTAGCTTCCAAGATCTGATGGGATCGGATGCCACAGGGCTACAGCTGCAGGTAGTGGAAGGGTTTGTTGTTGTTGTTAGGTACCATTGAATCATGTCTGACTCATAGCGACCCTCAGAGGGTTTTCAATGGCTGATTGTTTCAGGATTGCTTAGGGAGTGGATTGCCACATCTTTCTCCTGTTTTTGTGGTGCTGGGATTCAAACTCAGGACCTCAGAGATTGCAGAGCAGCACTCTACCAACTGAGCTAAATCCCAACCCCAGTGGAAAGGCTAGGGACTGAGAAATCCTAAGTGACTCATTGTGGGGTACACAGCAAGAGTTGAGGCGTGATTTAGAGTGCTGGCTCAGTACCCTAGGCCAATGCCAGTGTTTTTGTTTTGTTTAGTGTTTGGCAGTACTGGGGGGTTGAACCCAGGGCCTCGCACTTGCATGCTCTGCAAGTGCTGGACCACGGAGCTGCATCCTCAGCCCATTTTTTTTTTTTTTTTTTTTTTTTTTTTGAGACAGGGTCTTGCTAAGTTACACAGACTTCCTCTGGGCTCGAACTTGTGATCCTCCTGCCTCTGCCTCCCAAGCTGCTGGGATTACAGGCATGCACCACCATGCCCCCCTATAATGCCAGGGTTGTTTCTGAGGCTGCTCTAGACTTGTGTAGGCTTAACAAACAGCAATACCTGCCTCCTTCTCTTCCTATTACCACATTTAAAATTTCATGTGAAGATTATTTTCTCTGAGTCTCTTCCTTTAGAAACACTCAGAGTGGTGTCCTACAGTCTATTCCTACCTATGTCCTCATCCAGGGGCCTTAGTCCATGATGTGCCTGCTACCAATTGAAGCTAATGCTTGGGGTAGTCTCCCGACTGTAGACAGGGGCAGTGGCATCTTGAGGGGCTGTTGCTCCCTCCATCCTAGGCACTCCTCTCAGTCCCACCTCAGCCCACATCTGCATCCCAGCCGGCTGCTACGTGCACATAATGCTCCAGGCCCCTGGGCTGTGCACTCATCCCCATTGGCCGTGCGCACCTCCCAGCTGTGAATGGTGATCTCATGCTGGGAACACCTTCGGGCTCCTTTCTCTATCTGTTCATCCTACACTTGTGCTCCACAGTTTATCAGCCACAGAGTGCTCACTCGGCGTCAGCTTGTTGATCTAAGAATTTACAAATAGTAACTTGTTTCAGCTCACAAAGACCCTAGTGAGGTACCGTTATTACTATCCCATTTTGCAGATGGAGAAACAGAGGCACAAAGCATGCTCAAAGTCCCAGATCTAGTAAGGAAGAGGAGTTGAGTCCAGGCCTCTGGCTCCAAAGTCCAGGCTCTTGCCCACCCCTCCCGCAGCTTGGGCCCTTTGCTCCCCAGCCTGTCAGTCTCCTGCCCCATAAGGTCTCCTCTTAGGAATCGTCTGCTTTCTGCTTTGTGTTCCAAAAGCAGTTCCGTTACCTCCCCTAAGGATCCTTTGCCTCTGGATGGGGTTTTTGTTAGCTTCAGTCACGCTCCAGCTGACAGCTCTGTGACGGACGATTAAGATTTGATGCATTCACCTTTGTATCTAAAACTTTTTCAGTGCTACAGATCAAATCTAGAGCTTCAGGCATGCTGGGCAAGCGCTCTGCCACTGAGCTGCAGCCCCAGCCTTGTGTCCCCGGCATTTCAACTCTCAGATCAGTGCCTGGTATTTTAAATACTGAGATGTGAAATAGGCGTAGGCCACAAAGAACTGAACCCTAATGAATTAAAAGGTCCCATCGTGTGTAAACCCCAATGGCAATCTTGGTGATTGGTAGTGGCAATCTCAGTGTTTCTGGAGGAGGTTTAACTTTAAATGCAGATAATTCTCATCCATCCCAGAGCTAGTAATCTTCTTTTGAGGACGATGCAGCTACCTGATTCTTCCATTTCTCCTGAACTTTTAGACATTTCATGGCTTGAGAGCATCACCTTGGAGGCCAGAGTGGTGAAGAGTACATGGGTCAGAGCAGCTCCATTATCTCCTGTCCTGTGACTTTAGAAAAGTCACTTGAACTTCCTGCATCTTGGTTTCCTCAGCCACAAAAAAGAGATCCTGGTTATATATAGCGATTTCATTAGGATGCAGGGAGAATTAAAGGAGATATTGCATATAAAACAGCTAGCCTAGGGCTCTGCTGACATGTGACTGTTGTTACCGCCATGGTCCCACTTGTGAGACAAGGAAAGAGCAAAGGAAATTGAAATCTTGATGTATGCTTCTTAACAATCTGGAAAAAGTTTGGACGAGCAGAGGGTTGACCTGACTGGCCAACAAGAGAGGTAAAACAATAATGAATTTTTTTTTCCTTTGTAGTCTACAGGTCCTTCTAAATAAATAGAAACAAAGGGCAGAAATACCTTGATTCATGGAAAGTCCTGAAAGAAACAATTACCTAAATTCAACTAAGCCCATATTTACTCATCCAACACACAGTTATGAAGAACTTGCCTGCCACGTGTCAGGCACTGAGGTAGCTTTAGAGGTACAAAGCTATCCAAGTCACAGTCCTTGTCCTCAAGAAGTTTAGAGTTTAGTGTGGGGGACAGACATGGAAGTGAGTAACACTGGATCCCAGTGATGTGTTTTTCTATCACGTAGAAGGGCGGATCAAAGGAGAGCTTTGTGTGGGCACCAAGGTGGAGGCTGGGCATTAAATGGCTGTGTCAGAGCTCTTGGTGGCAAGACACAGAAAGTTTCTCTGGCTAGCTTAAAAAATTTACTTTTAAAGTATGTGTATGGGAATATACAAGGAGATCAGGGGCTCAAAGAATTTCTGAGAGATAGAAATGCCCAGATTTGGAAAACGAGCAGGACCAAGGGACCCATGGAAGATGAGTCCAGCAGAGGTAGGCAGAACAGAGGGACTAACCCATCCTTGTTGATTCCAGAATGTCCACCCATCCTTCTGTAAAAATCAAAATCCCAGGACAGAGTATATTGGAGAATAAGCAATGTCATAGGATCAGATGCTCGCCAAGCCAAGTAGAAGGATCTAGGAGGTTTGGCTTTTTCATGAACTCAGAGTTGGCCACTTTTCTTTGTCCATCGGGGCTGCTCTGACAAAAATACTAGAAACTAAGAAGCAGGTAAGCAACAGAAAATTATTGGTCACCGTCTGGAGTCTTGGAAGTCCAAGTTCAAGGAGTCAGGACATTCGGTGTCTGGTGAGGGTCTGCTTCCTGGTTCACAGCTGACATCTTCTTCCTGTACCCTCATGAGGCAAAAGGGCAAGGGTCTCTCTTGGGCCTTTCATAAAGGCAGTAATCCTGTCCTTGAAGGCTCTGCCTTTGTGATCAAATCAACTTCCAAGGGCTCTACCTCCTCTTACCCTCCCCTTGGAGGTTGGGACTTCAGCACATGAATTGCAGGGGGAGGGTGCAGGTGTTCAGTGTCTGCATAGCTTTCCACCAAGATCAAAGACAACTCCGAGTCCTCCAGGGGGACCAGGACCAGCATTCCACCACACAGGAAGTGATGCTGGAAGCCTGGCAGCACAGAAGGCCACAGGCTCGGTAGGTAGGGAGCATTTCAGCAGGAGGAAGCAAGGCAGGAAAGGCAGGTTAAGGTGGAAAGGTCCTGCAGAGGTGAAAGGACTGGGGAGGGAGTGGGAGCCAGCGGAGAGCCACCAGGTGGTGGCATCAGGAAGAAACATTCTACAAAGGACAAAAGTAGGCCATTTGGGCCCGAATCCCAGAGGGTCTTATAAATGCCACTGTAAGAGGTCTAGGCCTTATTCTGAGGCCACGTGCAGCCAGGGAAATTCATTTTGTTTTGTTTTGTTTTGGTTTTGCAAAAGCAAGTACCTGCGGCCACAAGAGAAAATTCAATCGCTTCTGCGTTTCCAGCCTGATTGCTCCACGTGCTGGCTCGGTGTTGGCATTGTGGGAAAAAAGGCGGCAGTAACTTCAGGGAATGCCCTTTGGGGCGGAGACAAAGTGGCACAGCCAGCAGAAGACATCCTGTTGTTGTCCCTGTGAGACTGGATTCAGTGTCATGCTGGAGTCAAAGTCAGATGGCCCCACCGGAGACACAGGCAGAGGCCAGAGCTCAGAGAAGGGAATGAATGGATGAGGTCGGCTTCATGGGGGAGAGAAGCTTCGAAACTGCTTCATTTACCACCGCACTAGCAATTTATTTTGGGCTGAGGTTTAGCTCAGTTGGTTGAGTGCTTGCTCCATGTGCTCTCAGGCCCTGGGTTTGATCCCCAGGACCTCCAAAATAGGAGGAAGAGCTGGCAGCCCAGGGAGAGGAAGACGAGGAATGAGACATATTTCCTCTACCTACAATGTGGCCCAAAAGCTGTGTATATTTGCACTACGAAAGCCATTTCAATAATAAAAGTATTATTTAGTAATTTCATGAATTTAAATCTTTTTTTAAATTCTTTTACTCTTCGATTTTGTAGCTTTCATTGTATACCTTCCCAGATTTCCAAAATTTTTATAGGCTCTTATTTCTATAGGTCTGGCATCCAATCCTGTCTGATACTGGAAGCTAAGCGTGGTTGGCTTGGTTAATCCTTGGATGGGAGACCTCCTGGGAATACTGGGTGCTGCAGGCTAGGGAGAAGGACCTCGCAGCCCACTCCTGAAACAATCTGCCACTGAAAACCCAATGAATAACAGAAAAGCACTGACATAGTGCGGGGCATGGCACAGTGTTGGACAGTGTTTCATTTTGTTGTACATAGGGTCATTATGAGTTGGATCCAACTCCATGACACCTAACAACAAAGCAATTTCTAATTAGCCAACAATCAGGGAGACTGAGTTACCCCCCTGATCTCTTGATATCAAATCTGGAGCATTATTTTACCTGTCCAGTATCCATTTCTGCTTCCTATGGTAACAGTCCCTCAGCATTTTCATTTTGAAACCTGTCCATCCATTAGACCCTGCAGGCAGTATTATGGGATAACCCCAGGGGATAGAGAGGAAGCATGATTGGGATAGGGGCCTATTTAGCAGGCCTGGACTGACATCTATCCTCCAAGGCAAGATGGCTCCCAGTGACCCTTGTCCCACATCCAGGTCTCTCTTGTGTCGAGTGAGCCAAGACGGCACCTACGGGCCTGGACCCCCTGTTATCTAATTGGTTACTCCTGACCCTTACCCTGCCCCCTGATTGGCCACTAAAGAACATCCCCTGATTGGCCAGAAAGTGACATCTGATTTCACCCTTTATTTGAATGTCACTCCGAATTGCTTGCGCCCAGCCTCCTGCACCACCACTTAGTTGGTTGATCGCTATCTTGAGGCAGTTACCCAAAGACTATATAAGCAGAGCTCCCTCCCCACTCCACTGCAGACAGGCCACACCATCACCAGATCAAGAGAGAAGACTGCCTGCCATGGCAGAGGCCACTCCACCGCCGGACTGAGACGAAGATCATCAGGCACCAACAGCAGCGGAAGAGAAGCAGACCTACACAGAGGACATCTGGGATGCTGGGATCTGGATGGCCACCGAGGCTGGAGCCATGATACTTCCACTATCCGGAAGGGTGGGCTTGAGGGCTTCATTTATTTACACGAGCTGTACAATATAATCTGTACTAAAGGCATCCTGAAGTCATCTGTGTTTGACTCCGCTCACCGTGCCTCTCCAGTCCCTCCCAACCCCAGTGTTGGGTCCTGATCCTGGTCGGAGAAGAAAGAGCTAGCCTGGTCCTGGCCATAGGGAGGGGCAACCCACAAGACCCCAAGTCCATGAATTTTTAAGAAGGCTTCTGGGGAAGAGGGAGGTAACATCTCCCTCATCTCAACCACAGAGGTCCATTAGGAGGACACAGGACTCAAGGCAGTCAGGGATGTGAGGAGTCAGCCCAATCTCTTTCTAGTACCTTCTTTCAGCAAGGGTGCTGGATCCCCTGCTGGACACTAACCACCTCCTTGGGAAGCCCTGGCCAACAGTAACATTAGTGCAGAGGAATGTGGACCTGAGAGATGGAGAAGGACATTGTTTGAGTCCGGGATCCTGTCACTTCTGTCCTACATTCCCCCAGAGAGCAGTTTCAACTTTGTAGGATCAACATATTCTTTTCCTGCCCCTTCTCTCAGAAGGGGTGGGGTCTGCTGGAGTGAACAAAGGAGGCAGAAGGACTCACCCAGCCCAGGAAAAGAAGTTGCCAATGGGGGAAATCTGGGGACCAGAGCCAAAAGCAGAATCACTTAGCTCAGTCCCTCATTCCTGCACACTTAGATAGTCTGGACTGTGTCTCCTTTGAGCGGGAGGGTTTGAGTACCGGATCACTTTTTTCATGGTAGGAATTAGAAGGGTTTTACTAGGCTACCTTTCCCTGCCATATTTTTTCTAATGAATGTAGAGAACTCAATTTTAAACTTAGAAGATAAATTAAAAATAGTGGAAATTCAGGCCACACTGGGGAAGATATTTAGGGGAATGAGGTCACTTTCCCAGGGCTCCTTGATTCGTAGCACTTGGGAAGCCACCCTCTTGCTGTTCAGGTCAGAAGTTACAAAATGATGGCAGAGGGACCATAGCTGGCCTGCCGATGTATTCTGTTTGGTTCGCAGAGTATTTTTTTATTTTTAAGTTCAGTAATGTTTAAAAATTAAGAGCATTTCATCTGTATTTCTGGGTCATCTTTTTTAAAAAAGGGAAAGTCTGCTCACACTGGATCCATTTTCTTACTGGCAGCTCTAGCCTGGGGTGGAGGAGAGGCTGCCCACTTTGAACAGGTGTGAGTGCCCCAGTTTGCCACAGTCCGCCACCCAGCTGCTTCATTCATTTAGGTCACCTGCCTGACCTCTGCAAGTTTATGATTCACTGGAAATATCTCCAGTTCCCCCACATACCTAGATTTGGCAGAGCAATTGTTTCTGGGTTTATCCCACTCTGTGGATAAAATAATTCCTGATGGCTATGAATAGACAAGTTCAAAATCCCTGGGTTTCGTACTGTAGCACGCAGGCAAATAGACCCCTCTGGGTTGGAAGAAAAGGTCAAGGGTACGAGAAGAACTATGAGGTTAATGGTCTTGCCTGCCTGTGGTTAATGCAATCCTACACCACGAGTACAGACTCCAGCAGCCAGACTGCCTGGATTTGCAAGCCACTTCTGCCGATCACTGTCCAGGAACTCTCATTTAAATTCACCAAATTTACTATGGCACAGTTTTCTCTTCTGTGTTGTTGTTGTTAGGTGCCATCGAGTCAGGTCCAACCACATCCACCCTATGTCAGGACTCTGTACTATTCATAGGGTTTTCAATGGCTCATTGCTTCAGGATTGTTTCAAGAGAAGGTTGCCAGGTCCTTCTCCCATTTTTGTGGTGCTGGGGATCAAGCTAAGGGCCTCAGGGAGTGCAGAGCAGCACTCTACCAACTGAGCTAAATCCCATCCCTTCTCATCTGTACAAAGCACTATATTCTGCTGGTCTGTAAAATGTAATAAATTAGCTCATAGGATTGTTGTGAGATTTAATGAGTTAATACACTTAGAAGAATGCCTGGCACATATTTACTCAATAAATGTCAAATAAACTGTATATTTTATAATGTTTACATATTTATGTAAACTACATGTAAATCTATTAGGCCATATTTATAGAAACATTTATCAGGCAAAATATATGTACTCTACATGTTTATACAAAGTGTGTTCCTATAAAGCAAATCCTGGTTTGAATAAGCTTCCTTTACACAAAATAAAGTGCTTTTAGAGGGTAAATAATTTAGGAGAAAACTCTTGCTTAGAAAGCAATTGTTGTTGTTGTTAGGTGCTGTCGATTCGGTGTCCGACTCATAGTGACCCTACGTACAACAAGCAAAACACTATTGTCACTGCACCTCTGCTATCCACAGGGTTTTCACTGGCGGATTGATTTTTGGGAGTGGGTTACAGGGTCCTTCTCCCAAGCCTACAGCACCTGGTGTTCCCAAGCAGTCTCCCATCCAAGTGCTAACCAGGCCTGACCCTGCTTAGTTTCTGAGATCTGACGGGATCTGATGCCACAGTGCTAAGGCTGCAGGCTAGAAAGCAATTAGACAACAACAAATCTCATGAGGCCCTAAACACCTCTATTTTCTGTATCTATGTTTTTCCCTTTACTAATCACAAATCCCATAAATACATACTTCTGATGTCAGTGTACAGTGCTAGGAACTTTTTCAAAACAATAGATCTTTTTTTTTGTTTGTTTTTTACTTTTTCTGTCATAAGTTAATAGCTCCTCTACCAGATCGTCACCTGCTGGGAGTTAATTACTGAGGGGAGTCATGTCAAAGCCAAGCACCACCATCACCTCTTTATCAAGTGGGAGAGTTCGAGCAATTGAGCTAGATTTATAGAAATACTCTTTATTCAAAAAAATCCTTGTTTCTACAGAATTGATATAGCCTAGCAAACATGAGCACAAAGTAAATTTCCCTAGCAAGTCCTGTTTGTCCTTTTAGTAGCTTCCGATAGAAATAAAGTATGTGTTCTCGGGGTATGAATAATTTGGGCAAAGGATTGTACTTGTAAAGGAATGAGATGATGAGATGCCAAATCCCCAGATAGCCTAGTATTTTCTGATAGGGAGGCAGGACAGCATGGTTTTAAAGCCCACAGGCTCAGAAATCAGATGTCTTGGGGTTCAAACCAGCTCCGCTGTGTATTGGTTGTGTGATTGAGGGCAAATGGCTTAACTTTGCTATGCTTCAGTTTTCTTATCTGAAAAGTTACAGTGATCATCTTACAAAATAAAGAAATTACAGGTGGATTAAAGGTGAAATTGTTGTTGTTAGGTGCCATCGACTCAGTATCTGACTCATAGTGACGGTCATAGGGTTTTCAATGGCGACTGTTTCGGGATTGCCTTGGGAGTGGATTGCCAGGTCCTTCTCCCATTTTTGCGGTGCTGGGAATTGAACTCAAGACCTCAGAGACTGCAGTGCAGTGCTCTACCAACTGAGCTAAATCCCAGCCCAAAGGTAAAATAGCTTAACCTAAAAGAAATAAGAAAGAAAAAGAGAAAGAAAGAAAGGAAGAAAGAAAGAAAGAAAGAAAGAAAGAAAGAAAGGAAGGAAGGAAGAAGGAAAGAAGGAAAGAAGGAAAAGAAAAAAAAAAGAAAAAAGTTAAGTGAGATAATACAAGAAAGAATCTTGTTTAGGGCCAAGCATTTCTTAATTGGCTTTAGTCCATATGTAGTTTGTGTCCCTGTATTTTTTTTTTTTTTTAAGTACTCTACAACTCTGGAGTTTAGCCTGTAGCCGTAGCCCTGTGGTATCTGATCCTGTCAGATCTTGGAAGCTAGGCAGGGTCAGGCCTTGTTAGTACTTGGATGGGAGACTGCCTAGGAACACCAGGTGCTGTAGGCTTGGGAGACAGACCAGCAACCCACTCCCAAAAATCAATCTGCCATTGTAAACCCTATAAACAGCAGAGAAGCACTGACAATAGTGTTTCGCCTGTTGTACGCAGGGTTGCTATGAGTTGGATACCTACTTGATGGCACCTAACAACAACAACAACTCTGGAGTTTAGCTTAGGTGATAGAGGCTGCTCTCTATCTCCGAGGCCCCAAAATTGATCCCCAGCACCACAAAAATGGAAGAAGGATGTGGTAGCCCACTCCTGAGACAATCCTGAAACAATCTGCCATTGAAAACCTTATGAATAGCAGAGAAGCCCTGACATGGTGATGGGCATGGCACAGTGTCAGGGAGTGTTTCGTTCTGCTGTACACAGGGTTGCTATGAGTTGGACCCTACTTGACTGCATCTAACAACAACAACAACAATTAACTCTAGGATTATATAGATCATGCATTACGTACTCTGTTTTCTTGCATGACAGAAATTTATCCCATACCTGGAGACATCCTGGCATGACATAACTCCCTACTTTCCCTCCACTTTTTCTTTGTTCCTATGTGCTGATATTGGGATAAGGATCTGGCAACCCACTCCCAAAAATCAGTCTGCCATTGAAAACCCTATGAATAGGAGAGAAGCACTGACATGGTGATGGGCATGGCACAGTGTCGGAGAGTGTTTCGTTCTGTTGTACACAGGGTTGCTATGAGTTGGACCCTACTTGACTGCATCTAACAACAACAACAACAATTAACTCTAGGATTATATAGATCATGCATTACGTATTCTGTTTTCTTGCATGACAGAAATTTATCCCATACCTGGAGACGTCCTGGCATGACATAACTCCCTACTTTCCCTCCACTTTTTCTTTGTTCCTATGTGCTGATATTGGGATAAGGATCTGGCAACCCACTCCCAAAAATCAGTCTGCCATTGAAAACCCTATGAATAGCAGAGAAGCACTGACAATAGAGTTTTGCCTGTTGCACGTAGGGTCACTATGAGTTGGACACCGACTCGATGGCATCAAACAACAGCAACAATGTGCTGATAACAGTATACCATGTTACCATATGATGGTATGAAAGGCTTCTTGCTCACCATATGCGATGTCTGGGGATTGAAAAGGTGGAAATTTCAGACTTTTAAAAAAATATTTCTTTTCCTTTAAACAATTAGATATACAAGGTTCTGTGTTGGAGGTTGGATTCCCTGGGGAATAGATTCTGAGATGGAGATTTGCATGGCCCTCTAGGATACACTACCACCTTGCCACTCATGATAAGATTGCATCTGCTTTGCTTCTGTGAGTTAAGTACAACTTGGCCATTACTGTTATAGGTGTGGGGCGCGCGCCTCCCATTCCAGCCAGGATGTTCAGATGGGTGGCAGCACCACGCACACAGATATTAAACGCAATTCATTTGGGACCCTTGGGTGAAGGGTGAGGACTCCTGCAGCCCTCCAGACACGGGCAGAGATGGGAGAAAGGAAAAGCCTCAGGCACTTTTGCCTTCCAGGGGCAAACACCCGTGTTGGTGGTCTCCGTGGTCACAAGGAGACAGTTCCTACTTTGAGGGTGATCAGACAGAGAATGGGTTCTTTCCTTGTTGATGGTCGTGGTGGGGAGAGCGTTCTTTCCTCACCGAAGGTCTGGGTGAGAGAGCAGGAAAGCTGTCTCCTCATTGGTGGTCCGGGCGAGAATGGGGTCTTTCCTTATGGGTGGTCAAAGATCCCAGGCGAAAAAAGGGGGTTGTTTCCTTGCCGATGGTCCGGGCGAGAAAAAGGGAAAGGTCTTGCTTAGCTGATGGTCCGGGTGAAAAATATTGAGCTGCCACAGTGCAGCTCCTTATATAGCTTGCCCACGGAGTGGCCTGAGCCAATCAATTTTGAGTCCAATTGTCCAATCACGTTCAGGGGATTTGTGAAGGGTTTTGTACAAACATCCAACCAAGTTACTTTCATTTTACCCTAGATTTCTAATTTACAAACCAGATCTTCAAAAGCCATTTTCCCGGTTTTGGGGTTTTTGCCAATTTCCTCCCAATTTCTCCCTAGAGTAGGGTTCTGTCATATCTCAGGGAGTCTGATTTCATTACTGCATCTTGTACTATCAGCTGTGGTCACACAATGAGGTCCGTTCATTGTTGGGGATTTTTAAAATTATATCTCTCAACTAGGGTCCCTCATGAGAGCCTGAGGGGCTGACCCCTAGTTGACCCCAGGCTCGTCTTACTCACTCAAACCAGCCCCTCCCATCGAGTGAGCAAAGATGGCCCCCGGCCAGTCTGACCTGACCTAACCACCTTAAATTTGATTGGCTCCCCTCAGCATTTTCAGGTAATAACTGTCCCCACCTAGCAGGTATGTCAGTTTACCTGCTCTACCTGTCAGGTGTGTGCTCTGATTGGCTGAATCCCACCATGTGACCCCTCCAGGACCCTATAAAAGTAGGGCTCCTGGACCCCACCTTCACCCTGAAGACCCTCACCTCTCTGACCGTCCTCCAACTGTCACCTGAACCCCATCACCTGGACCAGCGCTCCCTACTCCAGCAAGACCTTCAAGCAAGCCAGCGGGATCAAGACCAGGGGCCCCGAAGAGCCGAATGATCCAAGCAAGCCACGAAGAGCCTCCCAATTCCTCCCATCTTTGGGAAGGAGGGAGGTAGAGAAGGCGAGCCACCAGAGGTAACACCAACAGACCCCCACGGAACACCAGCAGCTGTGGCTGTGCCTTTAAGGCTGAGCTGTACCAGGACTCAGCCTGCAGCATTCCATGCTGCAGGCTTAGAGCCAGCACTTAGAGGGCATAGAGCTTTGCTCTATAGGGGCTGCTTGCTCCTTGCTCTCCATCAGGGGAGCACCCAATAAACCTTACCTACCCTGTTTTACTATCTGAAGGTCTCCCGAGGTCCTTCATTTACACCACCGGCCAGTTTGTTATGTTGGAGGTTTGGCTCTAATCTTAGCCGGGCTAAGGCTAACACCCCAACAGTTCATGAGCTTTTCAGAAATGCAAGCAACCCTAACGCTAGAGCATTTCCTACTGCTTTGCTAAATAGATTCCCCTCTGCAGGAGGTTTTCAGGCTTTAAAAGTCTATCAATTTTAGCATGCCCACTTCTCTGAGATTGTGATTCCTTCTTCCAGAGATGCCATGGTGGCCTGGCATTTCTGTCATGTGTTATTGGCTGTTTCCTACACCAAACTTCCCATGGCCATTCTGGAAATATGTTAGCATCAACTTTTGCAGTCTTTGCTAGGCTATTAAGTCTCATGTGTTGATAAGAGTGCTCCAGTACCGAAAAGCACCACTTCATCCTGCTGGATAGTCTGCCCCCTGGATCCACCACGTTCAGAATCCAGTTCCACACTCTTGCTTCTGCTTGTGCTTGTTGCCTGCTCATTTGGTGGATAATTCCACTCCTCCCTTAGTGGAGCCAGGACTATCCTGTCCAGGTGATATTGTGACTTAACCCTAGTAGCCTATGGTCTAGTGCCAGGAAGGAAGTGGAGAAGATCCTCAGGAGGCTGAGTGGTATGGCAGAGGCCCCTAAATCATATAGTAGGGTAGGGTAATGTTTCACAGAAAGAAGTGGGCTACTTCTGTACGCCCAGAGGGTTCCAGATGATCTAGAAGCAATGACATAGATACAGCCGTCCAATCTCGGTGTTCCATTTTGCCTCATTAGAGTCTGATTTTGCTGTAGCATCCCTGCCCTTTTGGGATTTTAAACTTCTTGGGAGCTAATCTACTCTTGTGATTAAGTCTTGATTCTTATTCTCAACTCTGTCTTCTCTTCTGCCTGCAAGAGCTTCCTTCCTTCCTTCCAACCATCCTTCCTTCCTTCCTTCTTCCTTCTCCTTCTCCTCTTTCACCTCCTCCTCCTCCTCTACCACCCCTACCTCCTCCTCCTCTCCTCCTTCTGTTCTTCTCCTCCTCCTCCTGTTTTTCTTCCTCCTCATCTTCTTCTTCCTCTCTCTTAAAATTTCTTGACCAAGAATAACTTGTACATATTTGTAGTGCAAGAGATTTTTTGTTTTTCTTTTTGTTTTTCTACATACTGTCAAGTGGTCCTTTGGCTTTCACACTTAACTTTTAATTGCTGGTAAAATACCTTTTGTTGCCTTTTTCCCTTTTCTAAAGCATCCATTCTCTCCAACAATAGGCATCCAAGTCTACTATATTTCTACTACTTTACCCACATGCTTCTCAGCTTGACCCCCACCTGGTATACCATCCCAATTCACCACTGAAGACAGTTTCAACAATTGCCTTGGTGTGCATGTGCCAGGGGCTGTCAATGTTCCGTTTGCCACCAGTGACGACACTATCCTTCAGACTATCCATGACACCATCTGTCACCGTCTGGGCTCCTGGGGAAGCAATTCAGAGATGGAAACTCACCAGGGAGGGCTCTCAGATTAACCACTCCAGGGGGAAAGGAAAGGAAGCAGGATTGGGCAGTGGGAAAAGTTGGCCTGGGTGGCATTCACAGCAAAGGCCGCAGCCAATCCTAAGGGTGGGTTGGGGGAGTCTTCTGGAACTGAGATGCCTTTGCTCTGGGGCAAAGGGAACAAATATTTTATACCCCTCAGTTGACCAGTCACTGGGAAGGAAACATAACCTTGAGCAGAGTGTTCCTTTTTGTATGGGAGGGGCATCCAACACCCCAAGCATCTCTGTATATGAGTCTCAGTCCCAAACGGGGGAAACTGGATAATTCATTATAACATCTTGTTTCCTGAAGATGAGGGATGGCAGCATTGAGGAAATCTCTAGCTCTTAAAACTGGAAAGAGTCTTGAGTTCCATTCACTTAAACTAATTAATGCATATTTGGTGGCTGTGGATGTAAAAGTGAAAAGAGCTACGTCTCAGCTCCGGAGGTGCTTCAGATCTGACGGATGAGACCAGTCATAAGAGGGTTAATATAGTATAAGAATTACTAGCTCTGCCCTCTCATCTTATAGGCAAGGAAAAGGAGTCTTCAGGAGGCAACCTGAGACAGGACACAGAATGAGTTGATGGCAGATACGAGCTGGATCCCTAATCTCTGCCCCACATTGTCCTTGTTAATTTGCTTCAGAATCATTCAAAGTCACTCACATTTGCATGTGCGAAAAACAAAAGAAAATAACTAAAATCAGACTGCAGAAGATTCTTCACTGCCTTTGAGGAAAACCTAATCACTAGTCTAGATTTTTCTGTCTGGGTTCTCATCATTTATTCAGTTCAGATTCCCCATCAGATCCATTCAAAGTTATTTACTATCATTTTGCTCAAAGCTAAGTAACTCTACTGGGGTAGATTAAGGGGAGCCAGTCTGCTCATTTTCAAAACTAGTTCATTCTGAATCCTTGGGTGGGGGAGCACGATTCTTGCCAAGATGGGTGTCAGAACCTGCCTCGTGTTGGGAGAGTTGGGCAGCGGCTTCTCTGCTTCCCCCTTAGTTAGTGAGCATTGCCAGCGGCAGGCGTTTGCCTGGCAAGCTTGGCTGCCATCTTGGAGAGGTGAGATCATGGAGCAGTGGGGGTGTGAGAACGTTAGGTGCTGTGGGCCACAACAGCTTCAGGGAATTTGCTGGCTTGACTAATACCGGGTCAAAAAAACACCCCCAGGCAAATGGTCTTTCCTGCGTATGCTGGCAACGTCTCAGAGTGTTTGGGTGGTCTGATGGAGCTTTGGAAAACCTCACCTCACAAAGCAGGAGGGCCACGTGATATCACAGATGTGTGGGCCACACCGGTCTGCTGCTGAGGTTTGGTTTGGGGTGAATGATCCTCCTAGCTAGAATTATCAGCTAAAGCAAATTTCCCGACTGGTTCCTCCATCCTCATCTGCATGTTGTCAGCTTGGACAGAAACTGGGCTCCCTTCTTGACATGCCTGGGCTTCCCAGAAACCACCATGTCCACCTCCTACGGAGCCTGAAGTGATGGAAATGAAACACCTTTGCCTCTCAACCCAAGACACTGGGTTTTCTACCATTTTCAGTCAACAGGTCTGAAACTGTAAGCTGTTGATTTCTTCAGCCTTAACTTTCCTTCTCCTCCTCCCACATTTCCTACCCTTCTCCATAAGTATCATCAATATTTTAACTGAGCACTGAGAATCTAAGAGTAACTGTTTCCCCATTTTAGGCTTTATGTTTTACTTATGTTTTTCCTATGATCCAAAATTTATGTATCTCATATATATATTTATTTATTTATATAAAGCATTATATTGTTGTTGTTCGGTGCCGTTGAGTTGGCATCCAACTCAGAGCGATCCTATGTACAACAGACACCACAGTATTGTCAGTGCTTCTCTGCTATTCACACAGTTTTCAATGGCTCTTTGTTTTTTGGGAGTGGGTTGCCGGGCCCTTCTCCCAAGCCTACAGCACCTGGTGTTTCCAGGGGGTCTCCCATCCAAATACTAACCAGGTCCAACTCTGCTTAGTTTCCAATATCTGACAGGATCGGATGCCACAGTGGTACAGCTGCAGGCAATAAGGCATTATAGTTTAAACATATTTAGTTTTATGCCATAATTAGTGCTGCTCTGCACTTTCTGAGGACCCAGTTTCCATTCCCAGCACGGCAAAAAATAGGAGAAGGACATGGTAATCCACTCCCCTAACAATCTTGAAACAATCAGCCATTGAAAACCCTATGAGTGTTGCTATAAGCTTGACCCAACTTGACAGCCCCTAATAACAACAACATACTTTATAGATTATAGTACATATTATATAAATGGGGTACTGCAGATATAAATATATATTGTATTTACACAATGTATGTTATATATTTTTGTGGGACCCAGTGCCAACACTCATCTGAACTCACCCAGCAAGTCCCACCCACGATGTCACTTCCTCCTCTGTGCTGAATGCCCCAGCCTCACCAGATTAAGGTGCTTTCCCCTCTGTATACTCATTGCACCCTGTATGCATTTTCACTGAACACTTACTCCTTTGAGTTGTTTCCCTATTTTTCTCTTTCCCATAAGCTGAACTCCTTCAGGTTACAACAGATCATATTTAATCAGAATATCCTGCGTACCTCATCTAGTTCCTGACGCTCTGGTGACAATCAGTGTTCGCTGAATGCGTTAAACTGGAACAATGCCGGTTCATAGAAAATGTGATGAATAAAGAAAGAAAGAACAGATGAATAAGATGATCATAGTTTGGAGCACAAACTGGATCAGCCCCTCCCAAACATTTGGAGAGCCTGGGCAAGAGAGCAAATTGAGACCCACTTACTATATGCCTAAATAATTAAAGTTATAAAACAACCTAACTACCAAACTGTTAGGTATTCTCTCCTCCTGCCTTCATAAATGCATCTTCATAACAAAAAGTTGAGAGATGCATGATAAGTTGTGGACTTTGTGTGGCTAAAAGTAGGCAAGATGTCAAAGATGTCCACGGACCCGGATGTTTGCAAATTGCAAATGTTTAGGTATTCTGTGAATAGGCTGCTGACGCTGGCATTAATAATAAGATCAAAACATATATGCAACTCATAAATTATGTCTTAAGTCCAAACTTTATTTTTCTTGCCTTCATTTCATCAAAAACATCGATGGGGGGATTATAATCAAGTTTTTCACATACTTCAAGTTCTAGTCATAGTAATGAAAGATTATGCCTGCTTTCTGGGATCATCAAAGCTTTTAGATTTTTTTTAGAAAAAAATTAATTTCAAGTCGAAGAAGTACAAATCTACAAGCTAATATGTATAAGAATAATAAGTGTAGCAATTTATTGCAGTTAGTGGTTTATTGTGACAAGAATAGAAACAAAGAGGCCCATCACTGTGACAATGAGTGAACACATTTTGAAATTGTTGCATCATATTATGTAGCTATTCAAAGGAATAAATAGAAGCCCTGCCAGTGGACTTGGAAGGATTTCCACGAGGTGGTCCCGAGAAAAGCTGCGTGTAAAGCAGTGTGTATAATCTCTCCCATTTTCTGTAAAATAAATGACAAAAGCATACCTTTTTACATATTTCTATATGATTTGTTTGGAAATGGAGAACATGTGCACGAAATTGCACTGATTATTAACTTGGATTTTCCGTGAGTGTGGGGAAGGGTGGTGGTTTGGTGATGCAGGTGTAAAACAGAAGCATTCATGAAAAGAAAAAGTAAAAACTGGCAAAAAATACTCCATGCTTGATTTGATCTTGATTGTTCCATAATCTATATGCATTTATATAGAAGATAGGGAATGAGGAGGAAGTTTACATCTGTATTTACTAATATGTAGGTATGACATTGGATATGTAGTTGTCCAGAAAAAGACTGTGACATTTTTTCTAATTAATTCGCAGCAAATAAATGAAAAGCCTACCTGTATGTGTGTAAGCTTTTAGGTGGATGAATAAGGAGAAAGATAGGGAAGCGTATGTTGTTGCTGTTGTTGCTAGGTGCTGTCAAGTTGTGTCCAACTCATAGCGACCCTTATAGAGATTTCAGTGGCTGATTGTTTCAGGATTGCTACGTACTTCTCCCATGTTTGCGGTGCTGGGAATTGAACCCGGGACCTCAGAGACTGCACAGTGGAGCTCTACCAACTGAGTCAAATCCCAGCTCGGAAGGATGCGTACCAGGCCATTAACACCAGTTCTGTCAGGGGACTAAAATAGAAGATGGAGGAAGAGAAAGATAGTTGTTTCTTTATATGCTTTTGTTTTGTTGTGAAAAGCATATAACCTCAAGACATTGCTTTTACAATTTGAGAAATAACAAACTGGGACTTTTTTTTTTTTTTTAAAGTAAGTCCATTGGAGACGTGGGCTTCTGTCCTGTTACCGCTAACTACTATTTTCTACTTCCTGGGGCAAGGTGTTTAACCTTTCAGTCCTCGGTTTTCTCCTCTGTCAAATGGGGATAATGGTGCCTGGCTCATAAAGCCAACAAGAAGCTAGAATAGATTCACCCAAGGAGAAACTTAGCACAGTACCTGGCAAAGAGGAGGCACCTTGTTAAGTTTGTGCTATTCGTGGTAACCATTACTGTCATTTTAACTCCTCCTGCTCCTCCTCCTTTTCCTTCTCTTCCTCCTCCTGCAAGAGTGTTCAATCCAGATGTAGGGGAGACAGGGACTGGAGAGCATACCCGAAGCCTCAGTGGTGTGAGCAGCTGAAGAGCCCTTTCATAAGCCATCTGTGACCACACTGATGGGGGAAAGGAAACCATTGAAATCACCAACGTGGTGAGACACCGCTGAGTCCGAAATAAGTGAAACAGGTTTTTGCATGTATGACTTTCGGTTTGAAAAAAACAAATATTTAAGTAATGAATTCTACTAATACTGTCAATAAAAACAACCTCCACCGTTCACCTTCGAAGGATACAATCGAAGCAGCCTCACATTTTGAAAGCTCATAAACAAAGGAGTAGAATCAAACAAAGACTTCCAATTTCCAGTACTACCTGTGTCTGGGGGCACACTGCAGATGCAAAAAAGTGTGTCTTTATAGAAGTACTCTAGCTATTAAATGAAGCAGTGACAGAACTGGAACAGAATTACTTTACATTTTCTAACAAGTTGATGGTTTCAATCAAGGATCATTAATGTCCTCTAGGCATTAACGATCTAGGCATGAGCAGCAATGGTTTATAACATCACAAAAAGAGAATGAACCAATCAGATGCTTTCTGATAGAAATACACAATACCACCTATGTTGTTGTTGTTGTTGTTAGGTGCCGCTGAGTCGGTATCCGACTCATAGCGGCCCTCATAGGGTTTTCAATGGCTGAATGCTTCGGGATTGCCTTGGGAGTGAACTGCCAGGCCCTTCTCCCATTTTTGTGGTGCTGGGAATTGAACTCGGGGCCTCAGAGACTGCAGCACAGTGCTCTACCCACTGAGCTAAATCCCAGCCCATACCACCTATGTAGCAGGATTAAAACAAAACTTGAATCTGATCAAGCTTTTGCACCTAACTACTAATTTACATCAAATACAAGGGACATGGGAATACATTCATTATCGCCCTGGGGCTGTAAACAAATATCCAGAACGCAGGAAACTCTATATGACAAATAGCCCAGTATTGCACAAAAATTTGCAAAGAACAAAAGGGGGGAGAATAAAGGTTAGAAGAAAATTGTCAATCAAGTGTAATGTTAGGATCTTATTTAGATCCATATTTTTAATGCAAAAGAAAAAATATGTGTGACAAAATGTGATTGAAGAGTAACTATTTCATGGTATTAATAAATTAAATTTTTAGATGATGTAATGATTTTGTGGTTTTTTGATGGTCTTTATCATTTGGAGATGTATATGAAAAAAGTGATAAAATTATACAATGTGACTATTTGCTTCAAAATAATCAGAGATGGACTAATGGAGAAGTAGAGATGAAAATAAGTTTGGCCTCATATTGATGATTGCTGAATCTGGTTGATGGACACAGTAGGTCCATTATATTATTCCATTTTTGTATATATGCTTTATTATTTATTTATTTATTTATTTATTCAGTATAGGATGGACCCAGGGCGTTGTGCAAACTTTGCAAATGCTCTACCACAGAACTGTACCCCTAGCACTTTTTACATTTTTATCTTGAGATAGAATCTCACTAAGTTGTGCAGGCTACCTCTGGCCTTGAACTTGGGATCCTCCTCCCTCTGCCTCCTGAGTTGCTGGGATGACAGGCATGTGCCACCACGTGCAGCCAGCATATGTTTAAATGTTTATAATAAAAAGTTAGTGCACACAACTTGTGCGTGTATGTGTGTGTGGCATGCACCTCACATTAGCCTTCTGTCCACCTAGTCCCTAAAGTGGAAATAACACAAATATTTATCAATAGTAGAGCAGGCAAATAAATTTTGACATATTCATACAATAGAATACAACACAGCAATGAGAAAGAACCAACTGTACTAAATGAAACTGTCCTCATGAGTCTCATGACCATAATTGGAGTAAAATAATCCAGACACAAGAATGCATACTCTTTTCCACAGTGACTGTACCATTTTTTTTATTAGAAATTTTTAATGTACATCATAATGTGATTCATTTTGACATGCTTTTCATTGTGACAATTTTCATATATGCAATTTGATAAGCATTATTCATATAGGTTACCCCTTACCCTCCTCTATGTTTCCCCCCTCCTCCCTTCCTATCTAAGTTTCCCATCCAAGTCTTCTCTATCTTTTACTATATAGTATTTTTCTATATGTCCTTGGGTTCCATTTCTGTTTAAGATAGAAACTTTTCCTGTAGTGGTCT
>VMDO01017104.1:0-45801 GCA_007922755.1 Pedetes capensis | reverse complement strand
AGAACCAGACAAGGGAGTCTATCAGGAAAATAAGTGAAAAAAGTTTCCAGATGTTCAAGTAATAAAGTTGTGATAGGCTCTGATTTCAACAGGACCATGGGTGGAAAAGATCAAAGGAGGAAGAGACAAGGAGCAAGTAAGTGGGTCATGGTGTGGTCCAAGGAGATGTGAAATAGCTGATTCAATGAAGGCTTTCTGGTCTTCACAAAGATCACACTGTACCAAGGTATCTATCCTAAGTCCCAAAACACACACAGGTCATCCATCCATGACAACATTAAATCTGTAGCCATCATAAACTTTTCTAGTAATGTGTATTAATTGTAAAAATAAAGAATTTCATTACGATATTTTTATATATGGATATATGATATGAATTTATTAATTCCTCCTTTAAGTGTCTTCTCCTTTATAAAACGGAACTGGAACCTGGTACTTGATGCTAAGTGAAATACACCAAACAAAGAAGGAAAAGTACTGTGTGATTTCACTTATCTATGCAATGTTTTTTAAAAAGACCAAATGCACAGAAGTAGTGATTAGAATAGTTGTTACCAGAAGTTGATACCGGGAGGATATGGGAAGAATAGGTGGAGTAGAAACTTGCAGTTATACAGAATGAATAAACCTACAGATCTAATGTACAGCAGGAAGACTATAGTTAATAATATTATATTACATACTGAAAATTTGCTGAGAGTAGATTTTAGAAGCACACAAAGATAACTACAGAAAGTTAATACAAGTTAATTTGCTTGACTCCAGTAATAATTTCAGTACAGAAAAATATATATCAAAATGTCATGTTTTTTTAGAAGCATCATGTTGTGCATCTTAAATATATACAATAAAAAGTATTTTATTTGATATTTTATTAAAAATTCTTTCACTTGGAACAAAATGACTGGCAAAATATCTATGTTGTTTGTATATTGAAGGATGAAATAAAAGTCCCCCACACTAAATAACAGATACGGATTTAAAATATGCAAATATTAGAGAATGATCATAGACATTTGAGCATGTTGTTATAAGAGTTCCTTCAAAAATATTTTAAAATAGATGGAACTAGAGATCATCATTTTAAGTGAATTAAACCAGACCCAGAAAGATAAACATCAAATGTTTTCTCTCATATGTGGATGTTACATTTCAATATATATTCATTTTTAAAACACATAGATCATGAAAGCAGACAGGATTTAAATAGGGAAAGATAATGGGCTAAAGGGGAAGGGGAAAGAAGAAAAGACAATGGGAGAATGCAAAATCAGGATGTACATATATAGATAGATATACTCATAAAAAAGACATGCAAGTAGAAGGGAGGCCATTGGTGGGGAGGAAGGGCTGGGGGAAGAAGTCATCAGAGGGTGAGGGGGAAGTTAACGCAAGCAACGTACAATGGAATGCATGTATGGAAATGTTATAATGAGACCCATTAAGTTGTACGTTAAAATTACCAATGAAAAGTTAAAAAAAAATTAAAGCTACTTAACTGGAATCAACACTGAAGAATAGACAGGCCTCATGACTATTATCCTGGTCGTTCTTGTCATTTTTGGAGGACAGGGCAATGGTGCTTAAGCATAGCATCAAACACACAGTATAACATCAAAATATTGCATTTTCTTTGTTGCTTAGAGAAGCAGAACTCTGTTTTTACAACTTATTGGCCAGAGGAGATCCTGCCCCACCCAGCAAAATATTGCCAGAGAGGGATTACCACTGAGTTGGACTCCCAGCCTGAACTTAGTCATTTTCCATGAAAAATAAAAATAAAACAACCTTCATAAGGCTGTTTAAATGTAGACTTTGAAACTTGGAGAACCCTCTTGAGAGAAAAAGCTGTCAAATCCCATACTGTAAAGTCCATGGTCACATGTATTTGAACAGTAAAAGAATATCACACCTATGTAATATATTTTTTTCAGGCCAAAGTTCAAGGGGAATTGTTCTAATAATTACTAATACAAGCAGAGACAGCTATTATTAGAGGACATGAGCATGAATCTTTATTTTCCTTTTCACTTAATTTGTTTGAAGATCGCCCATTTAATCACTTCACACAGGATATTTAACATATGGTTCAAACAGGAATTGAAAATCTCATGAGGCCTGTAGCTTTCACCCTTCCAGATGATGCCCTGGTTAAGTCCATCAACGGTCTTGTGTCCACAGCAAACAGAAGAGGATTCTGGATGCCTGATGTGGGTGGTAAGGGACACAGAATTTGTCTTAGCAAGGTTATGTTTGAAGAATTCAGAAGTTCAAGGGAATATATAGCCTCAAACATCCTCAACATCCTAAAACCTACAAAATAGTTTGGATAAAATTTTTCTACTCACTGTTAACAAATGTTTGGTTAATAAAAGGTAGATATATGTGAAAATTTCAATGAGGACTTTCATTTATTATAATCTGGAATTCAGGTTGGAAATGGCATGGATGGAATAGTTAATACTTATCCACCTTGTATTTCTTCAGCATCTACTAATAATCTCAATTTCTACAAAACCAAATTGACTAAGGTAGGTTCATATTAGAGAGGTTAGCTCTAAGTCAGATCATCAGATTTTTAAAATTGTAGACAAGGAAAGAACAAAAAATTAAATATGTGTGTAATTATAAAAGGTAATATAGTAATAATAACAATGAAGAAATGTAAACCAGGGTGTTAAAGAGTAATGAGTGACTATTTTAGGTAAGGTAGTTAGAACTAGTCTTTAAGTTTTATTCTTTCTCCTCAAGTTTAAATAATATGCTAGTTGTAGGTACCAGAGATGTAAAGAATTAATGAGCAGTTTAATAAGATACCTCTGTATTTGATTTTCTTCCTTCCTTCCTTCCTTCCTACTGGGGGGATGAATCCAGGGCTTTGTGCATACTTTGAAAGTGTTCAAACACTGAGCTTCCCCCTCAGCCCATTATTAAATTATTACCTTGAGATAGGGACTCGATAAGTTATTCAGGTTGACTCAAGCTTTGAAAATGTGATCCTCTTATCTTCCTGCCTCAGCCTCCCAAATTGCTGGGATTACAGGCAGGTGCCACTGTGCCCTGCCCCTCTATACTTGATTTTCTGTGTTAAACCTATACAGTTAGTTGCATTACTGGATGACATTCAGTTATCATCTCAAGCTTCATTTCTTCATCCATAAATTAGTACTTCAAAAATGTGTTATGAATATTAAATGTGCCAAAATTAGTGTATCACCTGGCACATAATAAGTGTCTAATAAATATTTAGCTATTATTAAGATAGTAGTTGAATGTTACAAGATTTTAAAAGCCATCATTACAAACGCAAAATTTGTTATAATTTATGTATTCAATCTATAAACGTTGGACTAGAGTGGTGGTTCTTACGTGGTCCTGGCAACAGAAATCCCTGGAGGTGGTGCTGTGAGACATTTTTGAGTCTTAGCCATGCAGAGCATCTGCTGCCGTGAACCACTATTGTGATGTGAGTGGGCTGCTGATTCACACGTCCTCCAGAAGGCAAAATGACAACTAAGGCACCTCCGAGCATCTTGACTGTAGCACGGTCCTTCACCTTGGCAGAGGTGGCACTGGTGGAGGGTGTATGGCTTGGTCAACAGTTACCAGAGGGCCTGGCGCTATAGCACACGCCTGTCATCCCAATGACTCAGGGGGCAGAGGCAGGAGGATCATGACTTCCAGGCCAGAGGCAGCCTGCATAACTTAGTGAGACGTTGGCTCAAGATAAAAAATAAAAATGGGCTCGGACGAAACCCAGTGGTAGAGATTCACAAAGCATGTGCGAGGCCCTGAATTTGACCCCGGAGTATCACAAATAAAACAACAAAGCAAAATAAAACAAAACAAAACAAAACAAAAATAAAAATCCCACAAAAACAAATAAACAACAATCACAAAACGTTACCAGAGCATCCAGCAGGCAGCCGCAGGCACTTGAAACTGCTTGAATTTATTTCAACGTTCTGTACCAACACTTATCCTATACCCACTGATATTTAATATATTCATACTATGGAGGATTGGTCATTCTCAGAATTAAGCTACACTAGCAGAGTTGCACGTGTGCATCAAGGCAGCCGTGCAGTGTATGAAGCCTCCTGTTTTTCCTTTCCTAGTTTTTGTCTTGTTGTGACACTACCAACCTACCTTAAAGAGAATGATAGTATTTAGCCATTTAGCTAATGTAAATATTTGTGGTTTAAGATCATTTTATTGTTTTGCACAATCTCTCCCTTTTTTTAACTCCCTCCCTCTCATTTTTACACAAACTCTGAGGTTTCCTTTGGTCTTAGGATCAGAATTATTTCACTTATTCTCAGCCATAGATTTATTTTTATCATAAGGTTGTGGTTCCACCTTTAAGAAAGGCTTGTTTTTAAAATATGGCATATATCATTAAGTCATAAAAAAGAAAGAAATTCTGTCATTTGAGAAAACATTCATGAACCTGGAGGGCATTATGTTAAGCAAAATAAAATAGACAGGGAAGGACAAATACCACACATTACACTCATAGATGGAATCTAAAAAATTTGATTTCATAGAACAAAAGATTAGAATAGTAGTTACCAGGGGCAGGAGCCATTGGAAAATGGAATGGAGGTAGGGGTGATGTTAGTCAAAGTCTACAAAATTTTAGCTTGGAGGAATAAATTGAAAAATCTATTGTACTTGGTCACTATCCTTAATAATCATGTATTGTTTTCTTGAAAAATGCTAAGAAACTAGATACTAAATGTTCTCATAACAAATATGATGTGAGGCTACACACATTTTAATTAGATTTAGTTATGTTAAAATGTATATGTACTTCAAAACTTCATGTTGTGCATGATAAATACATAGAATTATATATTATATTATATTATATTATTATACTATTCTTTTATATTATTCTTTCTTTTTTCAAAAAATGCTTCTAACAATTCTCTCTCACAATGGTATTGGTTGTAATTTTTAATTCTTAATTTACTAATTTTCTGTCATGATATTATGCTACATTGTATTGATGAATTTTCTAGATCTATTGAAGTAATCATATTTTTACTTGTGATAAACTTAAATTTCTAAATGTCCTAATATTAATATTGGACAATTTTTGCCTTCCTTGGATAAACCCAGTATGTTCTGAAAAAAAAGACAACCACTTTTGGAAATACTGAGATTTGCTTTAGGGCCCACAAAATAATCAACATATGTTTGAGAATAATGTATTCTATGACTATCAGAAAGTAGAAGATTTTCCTGTATGCTGTGTATGGTGAGTGTGTACACGTTCAAGATAAAAACATGAAAGCCAGGCGTGGTGGCGCACACCTGTAATCCCAGCTACTCGGGAGGCGGAGACAGGAGGATTATAAATTCGAGACCAGAGGCAGTGTGCGTAATTTAGCGAGACCCTGTCTCAAAAAGTAAAAAAATGGGCTGAGGGTGTAGCTCAGTGGTACAGTACTTGCAGAGCATGCAACTGCATGGCCCTGGGTTCAACTTCCAGTACCACACACACACACACACACACACACACACACACACACACACACACACAGATATAAACACGAGACTTTTAAGAGAAGAGAGAAAACCAAGTCTGGTGGTTTACACCTGTAATCCCAGTGACGTGGGAAGCAGAAGCAGGAGGATCACAACTTTGAGGCCAGAAGCAGCCTGCATAATTTAGCAAGACATTGTCTCAAAATAAAACGTAAACATAAATGGACTGGGGGTTTAGCTCAGTGGTAGCGCACTTGTAAACCATGTGTGAGGGCCTGGGTTCAACCCTGGGGGTGGGGAGCGAGACACAGGGAGAGAGAGAAGTCCCTTAAATATCTTTACAATGCGTAGATACAAACCTGGGCGGTTTTAATGAGGTGTCACCAGGGAGTTGTGCGGGCATATGCTCTCTGTAAACATGCCCCCTAATCTGATTTATAAGATTAACTCAGAGGTTTCATGTATTTTGATTATAAACATAGTTTACTGCTATTTTAACATTTTTATTATTTAAAATGTCTCTAAAACATAACCCATAGGTGCATACAAGTTTTACTACATATTAATCAAGTTTCCATAAACTTTGTAAATTGATCAAAGCATAACCAAAGTGATGTAATAGTTGCACAATGGAAAAGGCAAATGCTCTATTACTCTGTACCCCACCAATATTTATCACTAAAGGGGAAAAAATAAAATGTCTCTAAAAAATCATGTCTCTATCCAGGCAGTGCTCACAGCAGTTTTCTTGGAAGTTGCGTCAAAGTTCTTGGTTTTCAGCCAGTAAAATTCAAACCAGACCCTGGATGAAAGCTCTTTCCCTTTCCACATTGCGCAAGTTTCCCCTGACTTTCTATTCTGCCGCAAAGGAAAGTAAAACTCAAATCTGAATCTCTCCTCTCACCTTGATACCACCTTCTAGAATCACCTTTGAAGGATCTTGAATAGATTTTTCTCAGGGAAGACAGTGGTCCCTGTCCCTCTATGCACATCTAGAAGTCAGCCCAGAACTGGGTGGAAACTGTGAGAGTAAACCATTCCATTTTATCCCAAACCATCTGGGTGCACAGATTTTGCTTTCCAATTATACAAATCCTGTAGGCTACTTATCGACATTTTATGAAATACAGAAAAACAAAAGAATAAAATGAAATCATTTTATTCTCATCATCCCTAGAGAAACTTCATGCATACTTTGCAAAAATATTATTTTATTAGTACATATAGAGGAAAACGTGATGATAGAGAAATTGTTAAGAATTAGAAATAAAGCCCCTGGGGTCATTCTTAACAATTGTGGGCTCTCATGAAAGAGTGGCAGCACTTTCAGAATCCAGGCTCAATTTTAAGAAGCACAATTGTGCTGGGTGTGGTGGTGCACCCCTATAATCCCAGAGACTAGGGAGGTGAAGGCAGGAGGACCTCAAATTCAAGGCCAGGGGAATCTGAATAATTTAGAGAGAACCTGTCTCAAGATAAAAAGCCAAAAAATGGGCTTGGGGTGTAACTCAGTGGTAGAGTCTTACAAAGCCTGTGTGAAGCCCTGAAGTTGAACCCAAAAAACTATATAAATAAATGAACAAATTAATTAAAAAGCACAATTGCAAAAACATAAGACCATACACCTGAAATGTTTATATGCATGTATTTTGGATGATGCAAAGATCAGAAAATAATTGTCCTTCCTTTTAAAGCCTGTACGTTCCCACAGCTGAATCTTGGTGCGATGTGTACCAGAAAAGGACAGCACTCAGTCTACATTTTTTTTTTTTCGGTACTGGGGGCTTGAACCCAGGGTACTCTGCCCCTGACCTGCATCCCCAGGCCCCATGTTTTATTTTTTTTTTTATTTTGAGAGAAGATTTTGCTAAGATGTGCAGGCTGCCTCTGGCCTTGAACTCTTGATTTTCCTGCCTCAGCCTCCCTAGGATGATATGCCTGCCCCACAGTGCCCAACTAGCACCCAGTCTTAGTGATCAAGTTGTGGCACAGTAAGAATAGGAGTTATTCCTTCCTAAAATGCTATTTCTCATTTTTCCTTTGTTGTTGTTTCCCTCTTATTATAATGGAAGTTATTCATTAAGTTGTCCCATGAGGATCTCTGACCTGGGCTTCCTGACCCTTCTCTCCTGCAGCCTAAAATGAGTCTGGTAGCCAAGATAGAGAATCCCCTCTCCTCCCCTTGTTGGAGGTCTTGGGAGGCTGGAACTGGAGCATGAAGGCTGTAGAAATCTCCACTGTGGAGGAGGATCCATGGTGTTCTTACTTTGTTGTTGTCCTTGTTAGGTGCTGTTGAGTCGGTGTCTGATTCATAGCGACCCTAAGTACAACAGACTAAACACTATTGTCAGTGCTTCTCTGCTATTGATAGGGTTTTCTATGGCAGATTATTTTTGGGAATAGGTTGCTGGGTCTGTCTCCCAAACCTACAGAATCTGGTGTTCCCAGGCGGTCTTCCATCCAGGTATTCACCAGGCCTGACCCTGTTTAGCTTCTGAGACCTGACTGGATCCGACACCAAAGTGGTATGGCTGCAGGCTGTTCTTACCTTAAAACACACAAAAACCCCAAAAACTAAATCACTTTGCATGACAGAATAGAATTAAGGCCAATCCCAGGCAAAATATTTGCAAATTTTCTAAAATATTTTCTACAAGCATAAATTGATACCATCCTCTTACATGCATTTACCAGCATAAAAATAAAAGTACTCTAAAAATTAGTATAAAATTGGCATTTGAAAGTTCATTTCTGGTAAAGGCAGTGGTTTTGTTTTGTTATGGTGGAGGTACTGTACCCAGGACACCTTGGGCATACTTTGCATGTGCTCTACCACTGAGCTGTACCTGGGCCCCTTTTTAATTTTTTACCTTGAGACAGAGTCTGGCTAAATTATTCGGGCTGCCTCTGGCTTTAAACTCTTAATCCTCCTGTCTCCACCTCCCAAATCCTTGGGATTACAGGTGTGTACCACTACACCCAGTTTAAATCAGTGGCTCTTACTGAGAAGTTTATGGAAATTTGTGGAGTTGAGCTAAGGTGTTACGTCAATCTTTGTCTATATAAGAGAAACCTATATGAACCTTTACTAAGGTCTATCCAAAGCTCCAGGAAATGCAATCACTTTGATGAAGTGGGTGTGGTTTTCAGAGACTCAGTATAAAATGACTGAAGGAGCCAAGTTCATTCCTTTCCAGAGCAGAGTGCATTTGGGATGGGCTGGAGAGACTTCTGAAGACTGCCACTGCCAGGCTGAGAGGAGTTATTCCCTGAGCTGACTGCCTATTGTGACTTCTACAGCGACCACTGGTAAGGAGAGACAAAATTCATGTAGGGGTATAGGAGCTCTTGCTGCTTCCCCAAATCAAAACAACAAAGTAACTGAATTTTAATTTTGTGGGGCGCATGCCTCCCGGTCTGGCCTGGAGGTTCGGACAGGCAGCACCGCCGTGCACACAGATACTAAACACAATTCACTCAGGACCCTCAGGTGAGGGGTGCAGATCCCTGTGGCCCTCGGGACCCCGGAGGAGACGGGAGAAAGGAAAAACCTCAGGTGCTTTTGCCTTCCAGGGGCAAACACCTGTGTTGGTCGTCTTGGTGGTCATGAGGAGACAACTGTTGCTTCATCAGTGATCAGACAGAGAGCAGGTTCTTTTCCTTGTTGATGATTGCAATGGGAGAGCATTCTTCCCTCACCAAAGGTCCAGGGGAGAGCAGCGGGAGAGGTGTTTCCTCATCGGTGGTCGGGGCAGGAAAGGGTGAGAAGGTGCAGAAAGGGGTGCCAAAAGGGGCCTAAAAGGCCTAAAAGGGTCGAGCTGCCACAGCACGCTCTTTATGTAGCTCGCCCATGGAATGGCCTGAGCCAATCAGCTTTCAGTCCAATTGTCCAATCAGGAAGGGTTTTGTACAAACGTGCAACCAAGTTACTTTCATTTTCCCTAGATTTCTAACTTACGAACCAGATATTCAAACACCATTTTCCCAGTTTGGGAGTTTTTGCCAATTTCCTCCCAATTTTTCCCTACATAATTTCTCAGCAAACTGTGTTTTTTCTAGGAACTGATAACATCTACATACTTAGTAAATGATTGAAATTATTTTGTCATCTTGTATTGGTATGCATTTTGTAATTAACTTGTTGAGTAATTTTAGTTCAATAATTTTTTATCTTTTATAGTTGATCCTAGGTGTTACAAGGACTCATGTACCCATAGCATTGCACTTGCTGGAGATCCTAAGTTTCCATGTGAAATAGTCTACTGCATTTCTTTTGCAAAAAATGTTTTCCCTTCTGTGTACAGATGAGATAATATTCTATGTTATATAATTAGATCATGCATTGAACAGTTTGTGAAAAATATTATTTCAGGTTGCTGTATATGTGCTCTTTATAAGCATCAGTTTTCTAATTTAAATCTTAAATAAGCCAGGAATGATTTGGCATACAGAATAGTGACATTGATGACTATAGAAATATTTGACATTAGAGGAATATCTATAGCTATGCATGTCATTAATAATGTCTTCGTCAACATTCTGCCCAGTATATGACGGTGATCCCATAAGATCAAGTGGAGTGGAAAATAATCCTATGACATAGTGACATTATGTTGTTGTTAGGTGCTGTTGAGTGGGGTCCAATTCATACACGGCAATCCTATGTACAACAGAATGAAACGCTCCCCAACACTGCCATGCCTGGCACTATGTTACTGCTTCTCTGATATTCATAGGGTTTTCCATGGCTGATTATTTTGGTAGTGCTGCCAGGTCCTTCTCCCAAGACTACAGCACCCGATATTCCCAGGAGGTCTCCTATGGAAATATTAGCAAGGCCCCGACCCTGCTTAGCTTCCAAGGCCTGAGGAGATGGAGGCCAGAGTGGAACTGTAGGCAATGACATTATAGCTATTGTATAATCACAGTGCACCCAATTACTCACATGTGTGGTGA
This sequence comes from Pedetes capensis, assembly GCA_007922755.1. Lineage (NCBI taxonomy): Eukaryota > Metazoa > Chordata > Mammalia > Rodentia > Pedetidae > Pedetes > Pedetes capensis. The sequence continues at coordinate 35,352 of VMDO01017104.1, read as the reverse complement.
GGTTGGTGGAAGGAAACCTCCTTCACCTCCAGTGCGGTAAAACTCCAGGACATATAATTATGTACAGTACATCATACCTGATAATGACAACAGACAACTTTGTTACTGGTACATGTGGTTACTGTACTGTAGTTTTTAATGTTACACTATACTCTTAATTATATAAGTTGATCATACAATGATGTTCCCTGTTATGCTGGAAGGAGACTCATACATCTCCTGTTTAGCAAGTGTCTTGGTTACATCCAGTAACTACAGATTGATCGACCTATATCATCTAGGTGTGTGTAAACCACTCTGTGTTGTTCACACAATGAAGAAATCTCATCTCTCAGAATGTATCTCTGTTGTCAGTAGTATTAGAATGAGGACCCACATTTCTTTTAGGCAAAATATATTTTTAAGCTGGGTGTGGTGGTCCAGGCCTGTGATCCCTGCAGTTGGGAGACTGAGGCAAGAGGCCTATGAGTACAAGGTCAGCCTAAGCTACATAGTGAGTTCCAAGGCAGCCTGGGATGCAGAGCAAAACCCTGTCTGAAAATAAGGAACCAGAGCTGGGCACGCAGTGGCACACGCCTGTAATCCCAGCGGCTGGGGAGGAGGAGGAAGGAGGATCACAAGTTCGAGACCAGAGGCAGTCTGCATAACTTAGCGAGACCCTGTCTCAAAAATTTAAAAAATGGGCTGAGGGTGCAGCTCAGTGGTCCAGCACTTGCAGAGCATGCAAGGGGGAGGCCCTGGGTTCAACCCCCAGTACTGCAAAAAACAAACAAACATATATATATATATGGATAATAATAAAACCAAATAATAATAAAAAAACCAAATAATAATAATAATAAAACCAAAAACAATTCTTAACAGCATTGGTTTGTGGGGCTGATTATGACACTTAGATTTTTCTTTCAGTGTGGAAGGAACTTCATAGCCGTGTTAAAGTCTTAATATGTGTAGCTATTAGTTATAATTAGTGATTTGTTTGGTTACAGGGATAAAGATAATAGATAGCAGGGGAAATCTCAAGAGATTAGTATATCATCAATACATTCTGGCTTAAATCTAATCTAATGTGAGCTTAAGTATTAGTTCTTATGTATTTAGCAATTGTTTTGGGGTGGTGCATTGTGACAGAGAAATAAAACAAAGAGATATATTTAAATTAAATAATGAAAGTAAAGGCTCAGTCTCACCCTCTGTTTTAAGCCAATCTCTGGCAATGAGTGTTACCAATTTTCAGAGCATTCAGGAGCCATCCTTCAAGACTATAAAGGCGGTTATACTCCTGGGAGTAACCCAGGTGGTTTATTTAGAAGAAAGCCACACATCGAAAAACTGAGGTTCTTTCTATGCAAGAGAGGAGTAGGATGTGGAGGCCAGTTTAAGGCACCTGGCGATGTTTTCGACACACTCAGAGCTCTCTATGCCTCAGCTCTCTGTTTCTAAGTGCAAAATAAATCCTATTCTGCTCTAGACAGAAGTTTATTATTGGGTCACAACTTGAGTCAAATTTTGCTTAGGCCATTATCTTTCCAGGGTAGAAGAAGCAGTTCTTCTAATTTTCATCTGCTTGAAAAATGGAGTTGGACATCCCACAAGCCTTACAGGAAGAACTCACCTGTGTCATCTGCCTGAACTGCTTTATCGACCCGGTCACCATCGGCTGCGGGCACAGCTTCTGTCGGCCCTGCCTCTTCCTCGCCTGGGAAGAAGGCCGAGTTCCTGCCTGCCCTGTGTGCAGAGAACCATCCAAGAAGAGGGATCTCAAAACCAATATTCTTCTGAACAAGCTGGTGTCCATTGCCAGACTAGCTCGTCTCCGGCAGTCGCTGAGCTCTGAGGAACACACGTGTGTGACTCACAAGGAGACAAAGAAGATCTTCTGTGAGGAGGACAAGAGCCTGCTCTGCCTGCTCTGCTCTAACTCTCAGGGGCACGAGGCTCACAGACACTGTCCTGTTGAAGCAGCTGCCGAGCAGCAGCAGGTGAGTGAGGCCTCGGAGCGCATGCGGAAGCAGGAGGGTATAAGAGTTAGGAGATCACAGAGAAGAGGAACGCTATCATTCATTCAAGTTTTCTTATAGTACTTTGGATTTGGGGGTTGAACCCAGGGCCTTGCACATACTTTGCAAGCCCTTTACCACTGGGCTGCACCTTCTGCCCTTTTTTTGAATTTTCAATCTTGAGACATTTTCTTGCTAAGTAGGCAGGCTGACTCTGGCCTCAAACTTTCAATGATCCTTCTGCCTCAGTCTCCCTAGTTGCTGGAATTACAGGCATGTGCCACCATGCCCGGTTAGCATCCTTATTCTTTTCTGACTGCCACATACTGTTCTAGGTACTAGTGATAAAATTGCATATAAAGTATGCAAGTGTGCCTGCCTTCATAGAGCTGGCATTCCCCTGGGAGAGTAATTCGATTGTGTAGTATAATGCTCAAGGCACTGTAAAGCACTCAAGATTGGAACTGGTTACCAAAACTGCAGGTTCAAAAGGCTTCTATTTGGATACATAGCTACCAACAGTGGAAAGTGAGGATAAAATACTTTGAAAGTAGCAGGAATGAGGTTTCACTAAATACAAATTCTGGTGCAAATTGTCAAATTGTATAAAAATTAAACATGCTTACTTGTTAATCTCCCTACAAAAATAGTTTGATTACATTTTGTAGTTCCACAGTCTTAATTTCCTAAAATTGTCAACTACTCATAGCAAATAGGGAGACACAATTCTTCTATTCCTGTAAAGTACTTTTCTCCACCACCGTGGGTCTGAAACCTAAATCTATTTGCTTCTCTGGTGTTCAAGTTTAATTCTATTACAGGAGAAGCTTTTAAAGAAAATGAGATCTGTATGGGAAAAGATCCAAGAAAACCGGACAAATCTAGATAATGAAAGGAGAATACTCCACCACTGGATTGTAAGTATGAGAACAGATTTCCCTCAGAATCAGCTTGGGACACAGAAAGTTAAAATTTCATCTATTCATCACTAGATCTGGAATCATCATGTTAGGAATTTTATGAAGATCTCTGGACTTCTATACATGAGAATCAGTGCAACATTGTTGCTGAGAGAGAAGGGCTAGGCTATAGGGCAGGGAAGTTTAATACTAGAGACCTATCTATTAACACAGAGATCAGAAAATTGAGTGAAATTATTTATGGATCATCCTAAAATGTAGTCTAAGAAATTATCAATGTAAAGTTTTCCTCCAGGTGTTTCAGGATTCATGAAGTAGATGAAAGTGGTTGGAGAGAGGACAAGGTTGGCTCTTAAAAAATAGAAAATAAGCGAAGGAAACAGGAATGAATTTACGATTTCTGATAGGTGAAAGGGCATGAATTTATGTATGCAGCCTGTTGGTAGAAAGCATGAGTCACAGTGAAAGGTGAAGGTTAAGAGGAGAAAGATAAAGCCAGCCTCGGTTTGTGATCTAGAAATTCCATGTCCCTGCAGTGGTATGTGTACATACGCAGAATGGTCACCAGGGATGTTTATGGGATGCTGCATTCAGTTTTCCATGAGGAGGAAGAAAAACAACATTTAGAGAAACTTATAAAGGAAGGCAAAGCAGTTTTTCAGCAACTTAAGACAAGTGAAGCCAAAATGATTCAAAAGAAGCAACACCTAAGAAAAATATATAAGCAGATGAAGAAAATGTGCCAAAAGCCAGATGTGGAGCTGCTCCAGGTAAGAACTGAGAAGAGGCTTCAAAAGTATGTATTAGATGAAGTCCATACCATGGCTGCACTGTTTGCTGGTTTTGGAGATAGGGCCTCAATGTCTGATAGTCCAGACAGTCAGTGAACTCATTATGTAGCCCAGGCTGGCCTGCAACTCACCATCCTCCTGCCTCAGAGCCTCTCTGAGTACTGGATTATTTACAGGCATGCACAATGCTTGGCTCTTGACCACATTAATAAGCACTGAAGACATATTTCTTTATTGTCTGCATTTTTGTTTGGGTCTTTCCCAGTAAGGAACAACATAGACTGTACCTGCTGTTTTCACTGAACAAGGGATACTTACAGAATTGTGACAGATTTCTCACTGAGAGTTTTAAAGTATTCTTTTAAAATTCTCCTTTTGTATGCTGCTTCTCAAAAAATCAGAAAGTAACTGCTCAGAGACATTCCATTTTTGTCTTTAGTAGAACAATGAGAGAAAGAGGGGAATAGTTAGCAATTATTTCCTCCTTTTGCCTGGAAGTCCCTTGTCTGAATTGCCCTTCAGTCATGCCAGCCTTTGTGGCCAAGCCCTGGAAAAGAACCCTTCCGCAGCCAGCTGGTGGACTGCAGCAACACACGTTTACTCTCGCTGTCCTCCCTCCACTTCTCCCTCGGAGTTCTGAGTATAATAAGAGTTCAAAAAGAGAAATGCCATATGTACTCTCCCATAGGTGGGTGCCGAATCAAACTTAAGGGAAGGAAAATCCTATATGTAAACTGAAACATAAAAAGCTGTGCTAAAACAGCATAGAAGGGACAATTTGAGGAGTGGAAAGAAGGAGGGAGGGATCTAGCAGAGGGAAGCAAAGACTGAAGAAGGCAGGAGGGGACAATGGCTAATGAGGAGGGGTGAAGGAGGAGAGGTCAATCTCAATGTAAACAGCACAACTTCATGAGTGTGTTGAAAAGAAAAGGGAGAAAATAGAAAAAAAAAAAACACCCTACTAGAATAGCTAAAATAGAAATAGTAATAATGCCAAAGTCTGGAAATAATCTTAACAGACTAGATTACTCATGTAATACTGCTGAAAATGTAAAAAAGTAGATCACTATAGAAAAAGTTTGCACTTATATCAAAATTGGGATGTACATATATAGATAAATATTCTCACAAAAAAACATGCAAGTAGGAAGGAGACCATTAGTGGGGGGTGGGTAGCGATGGGGAGGAGAATCATGAGAAGGCAAGGAGGAAGTTATGTGAGCAATGTACAATGAAATGCACATATGGAAATTTCATAATGAGAACCATTAAGCTGTATGTTAAAAATTACTAATAATAAAATAAATAAAATAAAATATTCAGAAAGTAAAAGAGAGAGAGAATTCAGATTCTGCCAATGTTTTACTTGCCATCACACTTAGAGCAGAAAGTTAATTTATAAGGAGGGCTGGGGTGACAATTCTTGGTACTTTTGTAAATGTTCTCAAAGGCTGGGTGGGTAGAATAGCCAATTCTGATGAAATCTAAGCTTTTCTTTTCTTTTATCTTTACAGGATGCAGAATACTTATTAGAAAGGTAAGTTTGGCCTTCAGTGCAAACTGGGTCACTATGATGTCTATGAAAGAGATCAAATAGTTGTGGAGGAACTGAAGATAATACTTGTTAAGATAATATGTCTTTCCTCTGTTTATATTTTACTGAATGTGATTTCTTATTCTTTTTCATAAAAAATTAGCCTTTCCCTACCTGTTCCTGGACTATATGTTTGTTGCTGAATTCAATGCAGAAGCCTTTTGAAGACAGCTATCTATGATTTTAGATTTCAAGTTATGACAAGCTCAAAAAGAGAAATACCATATGTTTTTACTCATATGTGGGAGCTGAATCTTGAAGAAAAAATCCTATACATAAGTTGATATATAAAAAATGCAAAATTAAACTTAGTGAAGAAGGGACAATATAAAGAGTAGAAAGGAGGGAGGGAACTAGCAGGGGGAAGTGAAGATTGCAGAAGGTAGGATGGGGGAGAGGATCAATATAGAGGGATAAAGGTAGAGAGGATAATCTCAGTATAAATTATGCAACTTCATGAGTACATTGGAAAAATAGGGGAATACAACCTAAATATGCATTTGAGTTTTATTACATATTAGCCATAAGGTTCCATAAATCTTATGAGTTAATGAAAGTGTAGCCCTAAGTGATATAATGGTTGCACAATGGAAAAAGCCAATGCTATATTACTCTGTATCCCACTATCATTTAATAATAAAGGAAGGAAAAAAGATTTCAAGTTATGGACATGGTTGAAGTGCATGGAATAGATTTTCCCAGGTAGTAGATTAAAATAAAGTAGGCAAAGAGGAAAAGTGAGAAAGATTAAGAACAGAAAACATTTTTATATGTGCTCGGTTTATTTTTGTTATTTTTTTATTTTTTTGTTTTGTTCAAACAGGGTCTCCTTATGTAACTCAGGCTGGCTTTGAACTCTCAATCCTCCTCCTTCAGCCTCCTAAGTACTGGGATTACAGGTGTGCGCCACCACGCCCAGTTCAGAAAATGGTTTTGATGAAGAATTTTCAATTGAGTGATTATTGTTGTTGTTGTTGTTAGATGCCATTGAGTCAGTATCTGACTCATAGCGGCCCTGTGTACAACAGGGGAAACACTATTGTCAGTGCGTCTATGCTACTCATAGGGTTTTCAATGGCGGATTGATTTTTGGGAGTGGGTTGCCAGGTCCGTCTCCTAAACCTGCAGCACCTGGTGTTCCCAGGTCTCCCATCCAAGTACTAACCAGGCCTGACCCTGCTTAGCTTTGGAGATCTTATTGGATCAGATGCCACAGGGCTACAGCTGCAGGCATTCAGTGATTATATCTTTCCTTAAACATTGTTTAAAAATAGCACTGATAAAGCCTTTGGCACCAGAAAAATCAATTTTATTTTGCTCCTTGCAGATGTGAGTTATTGCTGCTGCACATGCCCCAGCCTGTGAACCCAAAGCTCATTGCTCAGCCCATCACTGGACTAATAGACAGGCTCAACCAGTTCCGAGGTAAGTGTAAGCCTACTGGGGGGACTGCTGCACTGTGCCCTTCAATAATAGTTTTCTATGGGTAATCTTTCCTTCTTTATTAATCTTTCATCTAGTGTGGGAACAGCCTCTAACTGAGCATTTATACTCATATTTAGTTCCTAAGATATAGAAAAAATAAAACTAGTACAATAGTAAGTATGATTCAGCCCCATCATAAAGTACTTACATAAACAGGAAAAAAAAATTCTTCCAAAAGAAGGCTCACTGAGCCCTAGAAATAGTATCACATGCAATGCCAACTGTGCAGACACGTACTAATAGATACTAATTGAAGACAATCACAAATAAAATGCATGATAAAAAGGTGATTAATTTAACATTTAAAGTATTTTTCTTGGACATCAGACATGGTGGTGGGTGGTGCAAGTGTGTAATCCCAGCAGGAGGAGTGGCAGGAGTCAAGGCCAGCCTGTCTCGCTCCACAGCGAGAGCCTGTCTTAGAAACAAACAAACCCAAAACATTTTCTTGGATGTTTCCCAGTAGTTGTGTTTGTAATATATTGCATTCAATATAATAAAAGCACACAAATGAAAAGTAAATATAAAATAACAAATGCACAGAACAATTTATGAACAACAGCAATGCAAGGTTTTTGTGAGGCAGTGTATAGACCTTCATGGTCGACCTAACCCTGGAGAGTTAGCTCAGCTGAATAAAAACTAGGGATCAGGTGGAAACAGGGATAAAAAAGGAAGAAATTTTTAGTGGAGATCCATAGCTCTGATATATTTAGATTTTCTTCTTTTTCTTCAGTACTGGGGAGTTCATCCAAGGCCTCACACATACTTTGTAAATGTGTGAGTGCAGTTCTCTGAGCTGCACCCCCAGGCCCTTTTTTGTTTTTTGTCTTGAGACACTGTCTCCCTCTCATTAAATTCTGCAGGCTGCATCTGGCTTTGAATTTGTAATCCTTTTGTTTCCACCTCCCAAATCACTGGGATTATAGGCTTGTGCCACCATGCCCAGCTTTTTTACTTTTTGAGACAGGGTCTTGCTAAATTACACAGACTGCCTCTGGTCTTGAACTTGCGATCCTTCTGCCTCTGCCTCCTGAGCCGCTGGGATTACAGGCGTGTGCCACAGAGCCCTGCTTTAAATCTGCCTTCTTAGCTACAATACCACACTATCCCTGAAGAAGTAGTCTCATTGATTTAGGTCTAATGTGTATTTTTTCCCTGAAAAGGGTTCATGAGGATAAGTTATATTGCTATGGACTTGTGGCAATGAATAGGTTTTCAGGTGTCGTGAAAAGTAAGAAAAGCAAGCTTTAAATCTCTGGAGTTTTAGGATTTTAGAAATTTTTTTTTCCCATTGTAGGTATGTGATTTTTTCCTCTTCAGATTTATTGGAAACCCTTGAATCTGATGTTCTTCCAGGCAGAATTGTCCCACAAATCAGTCTTCATTTTTCCTGTGAATGTCCAGGTAGTCTCTCTCACTTCATATGAATTAAAATACTGACTTTCACTAGAATGTTCTCTCCTTTCCACAGTGGAGATTTCTTTCCTTAAAACAAACAGCCATAATGTCCTACGGCTTGACGATCTGAGAACATCGTTGTCTGGACATGAGCTAGAACGTGAATTTTTGAGTTACGACGAGTACAAGTATTTTGCTTCATTGGGAACAAAGAGCTTTTCCTCTGGGAAGCATTACTGGGAACTGGACATGAATGAACTTTGGGACTGGACTCTGGGGGTGTGCAAAGGTTCTGGGATAAGGAAGAACCCCACACTAATTGAATCTGAGGACATATTCTTTCTTCTATGTGTGAAGAAGGATAATCATTACAACCTCTTCACCACCTCCCCGCTGCTTCCGCACTACATAGAGCGGCCTCTCGGCCGAGTTGGTGTGTTCCTTGATTTTGAGAGTGGACGTGTGAGTTTTTTGAATGTTGCCAAGAGTTCCGTTATATGGATGTATCCTGCGGGCTCTGTGAATTTCCCTGTCAGGCCTTTTTACTTCACTGGCTATACATGATCAAGGATAAGTGTAGAAACTGGCTGCATGCCAGGGAACTCCATATCCCAGCGAGCCCTTCTCAGTTAAAGCAAACAGTAACACTGTCTTAATGGCTTTTCTTTTTTTTCTACTTTAACATAACCTCATTCTGAAGTAAAAAATGGGCTGGGAGTCAGTTCAGTGGAAGAGTGCTTGGAAAGCCTGCACAAGGCCATGGATTCAACCCCCAGTACTGTGAGATAAATAAAATAAAATGAAAAAGTAATGAAAATAAAGTAAAATGCAAACTTTCATCTGCATGATTTCCTTTTTCCTAAATTCATTTCCTTGTCCCAATACCTTGTCCCATAAAATATGGCAGGTTGCTTCTTTTATAAACTTTCTAGGGTTACAAAAACACAACAATGTGCTCTTCCAGACGGACTTGGTTATTCACAATGCACATGGCAGTTTGAAACCTTTTCCATCCTTTTGGTGTAATAAATCCTACTAATTGATTTTCCCAAAAGGGAGAAAACTATTTTATAGGGAATTTTCCGTGACCCTCATGACTAATACTACCTTTTGCTTTAGTGAACCAGCATAGCTGCTTCTATTCATCCATAATAGTTGTTGCTGTTGTACCATCAAACTGATGTTGCTATTAGGTGCTGTCAAGTCATTTCTGACTCATAGCGACTGTTAGAGGATTTTCAATGGCCGATTGTTTCTGGATTGCCTCAGGAATGGATTGCCATGTCCTTCTCCCATTTTTGTGGTAACTCAGGATCTAACTCAGGATCTCAGAGACTGTAGAGCGACACTCTACCAACTGAGCTAAATCCTAGCCCTGTTGTACCATCATAGCGACCCTATGTACAACAGAACGAAATATTCCCCACGATGTGCCATTCCTGGTATTCTGTCAGTACTTCTCTGCTAGTCACAGGGTTTTCAGTGGCAGATTATTTTGGGTGTGGGTTGCCAGGTCCTTCTCCCTAGCCTGCAGCACCTAGTATTACCAGGTCATCTCCCATCCAAGGACTAACTAGGCTGACCCTGATTAGCTTCCGAGATCAGATCAGATAGGATGCTATGTTGTTATGGCGGCCAAAATATAAAAGAATTGTCTTTTGTATTCACTGCCATATTCTCCGGGCATCACATATTGGCTGGGACATAATGAGAACTTAACAAAATCTGAATGATACAATTTTTAAGTGATAGAGTCAATCGCATTTGAAAGGAGTTGTTTTTCTATTTACAATAAATACCTTAATTGAATGCTTTAAATGTTCATGATTTGAGGTTGCCATGAAAAATAATTAAGTTGCACTAGTATTTTAAACTTAATCAATTTCCTACTGTTTTCAGAAACATTCATATGAGTGTTGGAAAGCAGGGAGCATAGAAACTCCAATAGCATAGAGAGTAGGTGTGGGTTTTATGTTACAATCATGATCATCATAGATGATTTATTTTCTTTGTGTTAAATCAAGTAAAGATCATCTCCTAGGCCTTGATAGATAAGCAGGAAGAATAAAGAAATAAAATAGAGACACACAGTGCCTATTGTCTGTTCCCATTTCACAATCCTACAATACTTCATTGATTTTTGTTTTAATTGTGACACATTCGACTATATATTCACCAAAATATTTCCACATTTAAATATGCCTTCTTAGTGGGTTGTAGAAATTAACAAATGATTATTAGATGTAAATAGAAAAAGTAAAATCTAAATCTTAGTAGACATAGCTATCTGCTACACCTGGTAATAGATCTTTACTTTAAGAAGTCACTTAATTTCATTTCAACACAGTGTCATTATTTACTAGTCCTGCTAATAATGTTGTTGTTGTTGTTGTTAGGTGCCATCGAGTCATTTCTGACTCATAGTGACCCTCATAGGGTTTTCAATGGCTGACTGTTTCGGGATTGCCGTGGGAGTGGGTTGCCACATCCTTCTTCCATTTTGCAGTGCTGGGAATTGAATTTGGGACCTCAGAGACTGCAGAGTAATGCTCTACCAACTGAGCTAAATCCTAGCCCCCCTGCTAATAATAGCTTACATTTATTAAGCACTTTACTGTGTGGCTTCCACGAAATTTATGTAGCCTCTTACATTCATGCTGACTCTCATTTATTCTTCATCTTGTCAACAATCTTGACTGCATTTCAATTGTTTTCACAGAAAGCAATTTAGTTTACATTTTTTTTTTTTTTTTTTTGCAGAATGTCATGGTTGTTGTTAGGTGCTTTAGTTTGGTCCCACTCATAGCAACCTTATGTAAAACAGAACAGAACATTCCCCGACACTATGCCATGGCCATGATCTTTTTTTATGTTTAAGCCTGTTGTCACAGCTATTGCGTCAATCGATTTAGTTGAGGGTCTTCCTTTTTTACATTGACTCACCATTCTCCCAAACATAATGTCCTTCTTCAGGGATTGGTCCCTCCTGACTATATGTCCAAAATAGGTAATACGCTGTCTAGCCATCCTTGCTTCCAAGGAGCATTCTGGTTGCACTTCTAGGGTGGATGTGTTGGTTGTTTTGGCTGTCAATAGTATATGCAATATTTGTCTCTAGCACCATTATTCAAAAACATCAATTCTTCTCCTGTCTCCCTTATTGACTGTCTAGCTTTCAAAAGCATATCGTGTGACTGAAAATACCATAGCTTGAGTCAGGTACACATTCATCTTTAAAGTGAGATCTTGACTTTTCAACACATTAAAGAGGACTTTTGCAACAGTTTTTCCCAGTGCAATGTGTCTTTTGATTTCTTGCCTGCTGCTTCTGTGGATATTGATTGTAGAACCAAGTAAAGAAAAATCATAGACAACCTCAGTATTTTTTCCATTTTTCATGAAGTTGCTTCCTGATGGAGTTGGAAGGATTTTGGTTTTCTTGATGTTGAGGTACAATCGATACTGAAGGCTGTGATTTTTGATATTCATAAGTAAGTGTTCAAAATGTTCACTTTCAGCAAAGTTGTGTCATCTTAACAACAGAGGTTGTTCATGAATCTTCCTCCAATCCTGATGCCACATTCTTCTTCATAAAGTCCAGCTTCTCAAATTATTTGCTCAACATAGAGATTGAAGAGGTATAGTGAAAGGATACCACCCTGATGCATACCTTCCTTTACATTAAACCAGGCAGTGTTTTCTCATTCTGTTCAAATGGCTGCATCCTGGTCCATGAACAGATTCCTCATAAGTACAATTAAGTGTTCTGTTATACCCACTCTTTGCAGTCTTCTCCATAATTTGTTATGATCCACATAGTCAAATGCCTTTGCTTAGTTGATAAGACCTAGATAGACATCTTTCTGGTATCCTCTGCTTTTGGCTAATATCCATCTGACATCAGCAATTATGTCCCTTGCTCCATGGCCTCCCCTGGCTTTATTTTCTGGCAGTATCTGGTCTCTATACTGTGGCAGTCACTTTTGAATCATCTTTAGCAAAATTTTCTTTGTGTGAGATATTAATGATATTGTTGGATAATTTCCACATTTGGTTGGTTCTCCTTTCATTGGGATTAGGCACAAATATGGAACTCTTCCAGTCAATTGGCCAAGTAGTTGTTTTCCAAATTTCTTGGCATAAACAAGTGAGTACCTCCAGTGCTACATCTGTTTATTGCAATATCATCTCATTGGTATTTCATCAATGCCCAGAACCTTGTGTTTCACCAATTTATTCAAGGTAGCTTCCACTTCATACTTCAAAACTATTGGTTTCTGATCAGATACAACCTCTTGAAATGGTTGATCATCCATCAGGGATTTGGTATAGTATCTCTATATTCTTTCTATCTTCTGGTTTTTCCTGCATTTTTAAATATTTTCCCTGTAGAAACTTTCAATACTGTCACCCACAGGTTGGCTTCTGATTTTGATATTGAGGTTTTCCATGGTCTCTTTCCACTAATGTAGTCATTTTGGTTCCTGCATATTCCATCTGTTGAATTCCATGTGTATCGTCACTGGTTTTTTTTTTGTTGTTGTTATTATTGTTAGGTCCCATCTAGTCAGTTTCCAACCTATAGCAACCCTACATACAACAGAAGAAACACTATTGTTAGTGCTTCTCTGCTATTCATAGGGTTTTCAATGGCTGATTGTTTTTTGGGAGTGGGTTACCAGGTCCTTCTCCCAAGCCTACAGGATCTGATGTTTCCAGGGGGTCTCCATCCAAGTACTAACCAGGCTCAACTCTGCTTAGCTTCGGAGATCTGACGGGATCCAGTGCCACAGTGGTATGGCTGCAGGCACTGTCACTGTTTATGTGGGTGAAAGAATGTAATTGTAATAAAAAAGTCATTGCTCTGACAAAATTCTATCATGCAATTTCCAGCATCATTTCTGTCACTAAGGCCATAATTTCAAACTGTTGAGGCTTCTTTGTTTCCAACTTTTGCATTCCAGTTACCAGTAATTATCAGAGCATCCTGATTGCATGTTTGATCAGTTTCAGACTGCAGAAGCTGGTAAAAACTACTATTTTTTATCGTGGCTTAGTAGTGGGTTTGTAAATTTGAATAATATTCATATTAACTGGTTTTCCTTGTAGGTGTATGGATATTATTCTATCTCTGATAGCATTGTACTTCAGGATAGATTTTGAGATGTCTTTTTTGATGATGAATGCAAACCTGTATCACTTTAATTTGTCATTCTTAGAATAGTAGAACAGATGATTACCCAATTCAAAATAGCCCATGCCCCTCCATTTTATCTCTCTGATGGTTAGTATATTGATATTTATGTGCCCCATTTCTCTTTTGATTATTTCTAGTTTTCCTAGATTCATACTATGTACATTCCACATTGCAATTTTTAATGGATATTACTATTGTTACTTCTCATTTTGGGTTGTGCCACATTAGCAGCTGGAGGTCCCTAAGGCTTTATTCCATTCTTGTCATTAAGATCAACTCTACTTTGAGGAGGCAGCTCTTCCCCAGTCATCTTTTTAGTGTCTTCCAACCTGGTGGGCTCATTTTCTATCACTATATCTGACAAGAGAGACAGAAAAAGAATTGATGCTTTTGAATTGTGGTGCTGGAGATGTCTATTGAATATACCATGGACTGCCAAAAGAACCAACAGATTTGTCCTAGAAGAGGTACAACCAGAGTGCTCCCTGGAAGCAAAAATGGCCAAACTGCGTCTTACCTATTTCGGACATGTAGTCAGGAGAGAACAATCCCTGGAGAAGGACATCATGTTTGGAAGAGTGGCAGGTCAACGGAAAAGAGGAAAACCCTCCACCAGATGGATTAACACAGTGTCTGCAACAATGGGCTTAAACATAAATAAGATGATTTGCCTGGCACAGAATCGGCAAGTGTTTCGATCTCCTGTACATAGGGTCGCTATGAGTCGGACTCGACTCGATGGCACCTAACAACAACAACAAATATCTGACAGTATTTTCGACTATTTACAGGGTTTTTAGTGGCTAATTGTTTTGGGAGTGGGTTAGCCATGTCCTTCTCCCCACTCTGTCTTAGTTTGAAAACTCAGCTGAAACCTGTCCACCATGGGTGGCCCTGCTGGTGTCTATAATACTGGAGGCATAACTTTCAGCATGACAGCAACATGCAATCTCTCACAGTATGAAAAGCCAAGAGACGAGTGAGGGTGTCACTTCAGTGCCTTCCTAAAATTAGATGCCAAGATACGTGTACAATTTTGATTCATTAGGTAGTATGAGATACTAGAGGGTTCCTGTCACTGAGACCCCACATCACCAGTGTGTTTTTTAAAATTTCTGTCCCTAGATTTTTGTGTGGTATTACAATTCTTATACTAATAACGCCTGCAGCCATACCACTGTGGCATCTGATACCATCAGATCTCGGAGGCTAAGTAGGGTCAGTCCACCTTAAAACTTGGATGGGAGACCTCCTGGGAATACCAGGTACTGTAGGCTTGGGAGAAGAACCTGGTAACCCATTCCCCCAGAACAATCAGCCATTGAAAACCCTATGAATAGCAGAGAAGTACTGACATTAGTGTTTCCCTGTTGTAAGTAGCGTTGCCATGAAATTGGACACTGACTTGGTGGTACCTAACAACAACATACTAATAGCATTGAAAAAAATGGCATCCAAGCCATTTCCTATATCTACATAGCCTGATGATCCTTGATTTACCAAGTTTGTACAATAAATTTTGAGTGAATTTTATGAAAAAATGAAGATGTGAGTGATGTGGGTGATTGTGCTTCTTGATTCCAAAGTGGCTGGAGGTTTAGGACAAGGGCCTGTGACCTTCAGTTATCCCTTGGAGGTCTAATGCTTTTTAGTAAATACAGTTTATAAGTACCTCTTACAATTTTACCTGTGTACTAAATCCAAAAATCCTGTCTGCTAAAAATGTTTCAAGTGCTATGTAGAAACTATGATACTAACTTTAAAATTTAATATTTTATAATCCATGCCATATTTTGTTCCATAAATGAATAAAATTTCAGTTAAAAGTATCAAGAAGCAATTTTCAAGTACTGAAGTTTTTTTTGAATTACTATCAATTTAATAAATTGTGATATACTTTTATTTTATTTATAAAAGCTTAACAAGTATATATTTGAATGCATATTTCTATAATAAATAAGATATTCTACTTGTTCAGATTGGGAGAAGGACGCAGCAACCCCCTCCCAAAATTCAATCTGCCATTGAAAACCCTATGAATAACAGAGAAGCAATAACAATACTGTTTCGCCTGTTGTAAGGAGGGTCACTCTGAGTGGATACCAACTGGCTGGAGGGCATCTAACAACAACAACAACTTGTTAAGCAAAACAAGGAAAGAATACATCTCAAGGGTATATTCACAGGATAAATAATGAATGTTGTTGTTAGAGATGAGTCTGACTCATAAAGGAGCCTCACAGAGTTTTCATTGGCTGATTATTTCAGGATTGCTTTGGGAGTGGATTGAAACATCCCTCTCCTGAAATAATGAATAGAATGTGAAGAAATTGTATTGTCTATGATGTGTTTAATTTCCCAAAACCGGAAGTTCATTTCTCACAGATAATCAGTGTCTGTAAAAGCCTCTCATGGGATCAGTTAGGGCACAATCTAATTTGATTTAACAAAGATTTCAATTTTAGATGAGAGGGCGTATTCCTCTAATCCGTTTATCTAATTGTAAGAGGAGGTCAGTGGGAAGCTAAATATTTTTTACTACTAGATTTTACCACTATGTGCAGAAAAGGGCAATCTGTGGCCAGTCCCTCTAGTAGGAAATCTGAAAAAAATATCCTGAGCATAAGGGGGACTAATAACATACATTTAAAAAAATTACTCAGTGTTTCCTTCTGCATGTCTGTTCCTACTATGCATATGGCATATTAAACTTCAAGATATTTCTATGCATGCTGGATACACAATAAAAGGATTTTCATTTTTAGTTTAGGGTTTAGTTGGAAGAAAAAAATTCAGTGATAGGCACAACAGAAGGAATATTCAAAAGATTGTGTTCAGTGAAAATAAAGTGATTTTTAACCAAAGATGTGAAATTGTTTTGAATTAGAACAGGGAAAGAGTATTCAAGAACAAGTGAACTGTGCTTTTCAACCCTGACAATGTATAGAATGTTTACTAATTCAATGTCTGGCTAAGTAAAGATCATGTTGCAAGGAGTATTTTTTGTTTTTTGTTGTTGTGTTTTATTTTGTTTTTGTTTTTTCTTTTTCATGGTGCCAGGGATGAAATCCACAGCTTTACTCATGCTAAACAAACACATTACCATCAAGCCACATCCCCACATCTAGTTTTGTAATCTCTTGAATGACTAAAATAGTAACTATGTGTTCACTAAATTATAAAAGTACATCAAAATGCATATATATGTAAATGCCACAATGAAAAGCATGTCAGAATGAATCATATTAAGGTGTACATTAAAAATGTCCAATAATAAAAAAAGTACTTATCAGAAATGTTCTTATTCTTCCTGTCTATGCTAACTAGATTCCACAGTTGATGCTCTCTCTCCTCCTCTCAAACTTGTTTTTCCTTTCTGAGACAAGGTCTTGGTGACCTGGAAGTCACTGTGTGACTGACCTTGAAATTGCAGTCCTCCTGCCTCAGCCTCCCAAGAGCTGGAATTAACAAGTGTGTACCACCATGCAATTTCAAGTAGTCTTTACTAGCTAATAGAAAATGTTTATCAACTGTTTCCTTTGGTTATCTGTCTCTCTCCACGTGAACTCAGATTCATATAATTTAGCCCTGTGGGCCTTTAGTCTTATATTCCTTTCCATTTTCCTTCACCATTCCTGAGCTCTTTCTACTGGCAATAAAATTTCAACACACAGCAGGCATTATACACTGAATGTTGCTTTCTTATCAATCTTTTCAGCACTTTTTTAAAGAAAAATTTACAGTTAATATTATTATATAACTTGAATTAACTGGTATATATAGGTAAAATCAGCTACTATAGACAATTAAATTGTGTCATTGATTTTGGAAGAGGAGGAAATGTGTATTTGTTTGGCAAACTTCCTCATTCATTACAGAAAAATTTCTTATCTTAATGTTGCCTCTAAATATTTATTATGCTTAACTTCTATATATGCTCAACTTCTATAGCTTTCAGTTCTGATTGAATTATAATCTGGGAGTACAATTAAGAAGTAAAATCAGGATAAAAGCACTGGAAATTTAACCGGTTATATAAAAAATGTGGGTCTTTCTTTGTTCTCGTTCCTGCAAGAAATTATTTATTCATTTACCTGTATAATTAATTTATTTCTTGGCAGAAGTTTTCTCTTCATGGAAATAAGAATAAAAGCTGATATGAAGAATATAGTATTTATCTACTTCAATCAAAGGAGATGAGATTATAGAAGAGATAGTGTACAACGTGGTCAGTGACAGAACCCTGGGAAAGCCATAGCATAAGGGACATAGACTGTCAATAAACTAAGATCAGGTTATATGTGGCAGATAAAAGAAAATGATGTGTCACAAAATAAAGCAAATGGATGATAACAGCATAAAAGGACTGATTGTCATGTGCTCTCAGTTTTACCAACAGCATTTGATTCATCACTTTTACCAGTATAGCTAAAAATACTGTGGACTTGGAAAGGAATGTCTACCTGGGTTTTCTACTGTCATCTTTCCTTTGATTCATTGCTTGTGACCAATCATTCAGGATTATGTGAAAGAGTGTTACTCTTACTGTTGCTGTTGTAGTTAGGTGCCATGGGGTTGAGTCTGACTGATAGGGATCCTATGTACAACAGTAGGAAGCACTCTGTGACACTGTACCATGCCCAGCATTATAATCACTGCATCTCTACTATTCACAGGGGTTTCAGTGACTGAGTGTTTCAAGAGTGGGCTTTTGGGTCTTTCTCCCAAGCCTACATACCTGGCATTCCCAAGTGGACTCCCATTCAGGTACTTACCAGGTCTGATACTGCTTAGCTTCTGCAATCCAAGGAGATCTGATGCCAGGGTGGTATAGCTGTGGGTGTTATCATTACCAGATGATAGAAACTGCATTGCTTTCAAATCAGAAAGTGTCATTTTCGTTCCCAATCCAACTGTTCTGTGTGTGTGTGTGTGTGTGTGTGTGTGTGTGTGTGTGTGAGTGTGGAAGATTAGAATCTAATTCTTTCATGTTTATTTGGATTTTTTCCTTATATGTTTAATTATATGTGTTGAATAGAATTTGTGGAAGGCCACTGATTTGGAGCAAGCACCTACACTAAGCCTAACAGACCAATCTAATACAGAGTTTAACTGCAGTGTCATTTCAGGAGGCTTTGTAACCCCATAACTAAAGAAGCTGTAACCAGTTAACTTGTCACTCTACCTCACATCTACATTCTATAGATGCTGTGACGTCAAGTTGTTGTCTGGAGTTCCTTGTGCTTGTTTTTGTACTGAGGACTGCCAAGTTTGAGAATTATGGTTATTTTGTCTTGCTTTGTTTGGTTTTTCTCTGTTTTATTTAAATGGATCAAATAAGCACTGTTAAATTTAGTTTAAGATTTCTCTTGACATGTCAAAAAACAAAATTTCAACCCATTTTTGCTAACTACTTTAGTTGACTTTTGTTTATGACTTATGAATTTCATCCCATCTAAAAATAGAGGTGTAAAAATAAAATAAAGAGAGAGAAATGTTGTGCAGACTGTGGCAGAATAGTCAGTTTTATAAAGTAACATACAGAAAAGAGGAAATGGCATAAGACAAAAAACAAATTGGTTAACACCAGATTACTTTAGGTTACTTTCATTGTAAAGATTAAAGCGGAGAACTTTTATAACATGTTGGCTAAACCTGGCCTGTTTGGGCATTTTGCTATCATCTTGCTGTCTTCTGATTTCTGAAAAGGTCAGATACACACTCAGGTTTTGGTTGAGTGATGTGGCACATTAGTGTGAGTGGCTTCATTTTGGTTTGGACTGTTGGGGCCAAGTGGAAGAGTTCAGTCCAAATCAATGTCATTTTATTCATTTCTTTAACAGATATAATATACATTAAAAAACATTTTATGTCTCAAATTTCTATGATTTTGTAAGATTTAATTTCCCATCTTTTACATGTTTCTGAGGGTTCCTTAAAAAGATGAGAACCATGAAATAAAGCTCATCTAACTCTTTTTGGGGTCTGGGGTTTAGCTCAGTTGGTACAGCAATGCTCTGCACTATCTGAAGATCCAGGTTCAATCCCCAGCACCACAAAAATGGGAGAAGGACATGATAATTCACTCCCAAAGCAGTCCTGAAACAATCAGCCATTAAAAACCCTGTGAGGATTGCTATGAGTTGGACCTGACTCCATGGCATCTAACAACAACAATAACAACAACAACTGTTATTGGAGGCTGGGGTTTAGCTCATTTGGTAGAGTGCTTGCTCTGCACACTCTGAGGCCCTGGGCTCCATCCACAGCACCACAGATATGGGAGAAGGACCTGGTAGCCCACTCTTGAAACAATGCACCCAAACAATCAGCCATTGAAAATCCTATAAAGAGCAGAGAAGCCATGACATAGTGCTTGGCATGGCACAGTGTTGGATACTGTTTCGTCTGTTCTGCCTAGGGTTGCTATGAGTTGGACACTACTCGATGGCACCTAGAAACAACAAATCAGATTTTGAGACTTTTATTCCTTTCAAACTTTGAGAACTCAAAACTCTACAAGCATGGCCAGTTATAGTGGCATATGTCTGTGATCCTAGCATGCTTAAGGCTGAGGCAAGATGATTGTGAGTTTGAGTTCAATCTAGGTTGCATGGGGAGATCTTGCCTCAAAAACAAGCAAAAGGAATTGTACAAGTATGTATTTGGATTAATATAGGAGATTAAATTAATCACTTTCTTAATTAAGAAAATCAAAATGGAAATTTTATTGTGAACCATAGGCAGAAAATTTAGAGAAAACTGGAAGTAGAGAGAAATGTAGTTATGATGTGGAAGGAAGGTCAATGACAATTATTTTCTTCAGTTTAGTCTTTGAAAGATATTACTTATTATATGTCTTTGTTCCAAGAAACTCCAAGAAAGTTACACATTTTTGTCAGTCCTATATCTATAGTCCATTTCCAAACATATATGGGAAACATCAACAAATAACGTTTCATTACCCTAATTCTAGTAAGAAAATAAAAATCACATTAATTCAACAAAACAGTTGTGAGTAGCTTCCTTCTCTTCCTTTGTCAGACCTTTTTTTTTAAAATTTAATTTAATTTTTATTTTTATGGGTTTTTTTTTAGAGACTGGGTCTCCCTATGTAGTCCAAGCTAACCTCAAACTCAGATCTTCCTTCTGGAGCCTCTGGAATCCTAGGGTTCCAGGCATGTACCACCATGTGGGCCTGGATCCCATTTTGATTTTCAACCTGGTGTTTTGGGGCTGAGTGCAGGAAATTAGTCCAAAATGGTGGGTGGTCTCTTGTAATTTTTAAATTTTATTATTTATTTATTTGAGAAAGGGACTTTTTGTATAAGGTAGGCTGCTCTGGAACTTGCTAGGTAATCTAGGTGGGCCTTGAAACTGCAATCTTCTTGTTTTTACCTTCCTAGCACTAGGATTACAGATCATCCCTGGTTCCTCCTATAATTTTTATTTAACATTAAAAATTATAAAAAATGCTTTTGATCTAAGATTTATATTAGATTCACTGAAATCATTCTAGATAATTAATCTAAATTCCCATATACTGGAGAGTGTTATTTTAACTCATGATGATTGCTGTTGAGACTCTGCCTTTTGTACTGCAAATACAGTTTCAATGCTGTGAATGATTCTGAGTGTGACATATCATGCCTTATTTATTAATAGATTCTAGGTACTGAGAAACAGCCATCAATAAGACAAGCAACATTCCTACTCATAGGAAACTAAAGTCTAGTCAAAAGAACAAAGCATTGAATGCATAAATGTAAGAATTTCAGTTACAATTTGGGTTAGTGCTATGAAATTTAATTTACTCTATTTAGTCAAATGCATATTTTAAAGGATTTTATTACGTATCTACACAATATCTTCCAGTATCATCAAACACCCCTGTAGTAGGTGAAGGTTCACATTTCATACTTTCAGCAATATTGACTATAATCATCTCTTGTTGTTGTTGTTAGATGCCATCAAGTCCAACTCATAGCAACCCTATGTACAGCAGATCAAAACACTTCCCTATTCTGTGCCAGGCACACGATCTTATTTATGTTTAAACCAATTGTTGCAGACACTGCATCAATCCACCTGGTGGAGGGTTTTCCTTTTTTTCACTGACCTGCCACTCTCCCAAACATGATGTCCCTCTCCAGGAATTGGTCTCTCCTGACTACCTATCTGAAATAAGTTAGATGCAGTCTAGCCATCCTTGCTTCCAAAGAGTACTCTGGTGGCATTTCTTCTAGGATAGATCTGTTGGTTCTTTTGGCAGCCCATGGTATATTCAATAGATGTCTCCAGCACCATAATTCAAAAGCATCAATTCTTTTCCTGTCTCCCTTGTTCACTGTCCAGCTTTCACAACCATATGATGTGACTGAACATACTATGGCATGAGTCAGGCACACCTTCGTCTTCAATGTGACATCTTTGCTTTTCAATACTCCAAAGAGGTCTTTTGCCACAGCTTTTCCCAAAGCAAATCACCTTTTGATTTCTTGACTGCTGTTTCCACAGGTGTTGATTATAGAAACAAGTAAAGCAAAATCATGGACAACCTCAATCTTTTCTCCATTTATTTTGAAGTTGCATACTGAACCAGTCGTAAGGATTTTTGTTTTGTTGATGTTTAGTCGTAACCCATATTGAAGGCTTTGATCTTTGATCTTCATCATTAAATGTTTTAAGTCCTCTTCATTTCCAGCAAGCAGAGTTGTGTCATCTACATAATACAGGTTGTTAGTGAGTCTTCCTCCAATCCTGATGGTGTGTTTTTCCTCATAAAGTCCGGCTTCTTGGATTATTAGTTTAGCATATAAATTAAAGAGATATGGTGAAAGTATACAGCCCTGACACACACCTTTCTGAACTTTAAACCAGGCAGGGTTTCCTTGTTCTTTTCAAAATACTGCCCCCTGGTTCATGTACAGATTCCTCAGGAGTACAATTATGTTCTCTGATATTCCCATTTTCCAAAGTGTTATCCATAAGTTTTTATGATCCACACAGTCAAATGCCTTTGCATAGTCGATAAAATATAGATAGACATCTTTATGATATTTTCTGCTTTCAGCTAGTATTGACCTGACATCAGCAATGATGTCCCTTCTTCTATTCCCTCTTCTGAATCCTGCTTGATTTTCCACCAATTCCCTGTCTACATACTGCTGCAGTCACTTTTGAATGATCATTAGTAAAATTTTGCTTGTGTGTGATATTAATGATATTGTCCAATATCAGTTTGCACATTCAGTTGGAGCCCCTTTTTTGGGAATAGGGACAAATATGGATCTCTTCCACTCAGTTGGCCAGGTAACTGTTTTCCAAATCTGTTGGCATAAACATGTTAACACCTCCAGTGCTACAACTATTTGTTGAAATATCTCTATTGGTATTCCATCAATTCCTGGAGCCTTGTGTTTTGCCAATTCTTTCAAGGCAGCTTCCACTTTGTCCTTCAATACCATTAGTTCCTCTTCAGATGCAACCTCTTGGAATGGTTAGTCATCTACCAATTCTTTTTTTTTTTTTTTTTTGTGTAACTACTCTGTGTATTTCTTCCATCTTCTTTTTATATTCCCTGCATCATTTAATATCTTCGCTGTACAATCTTTCACAATTGCCACTCGAGGCTTGAATTTTTTCTTCACTTCCTTAAGTTTGAGAAACACAGAGTGTGTTCTTCCCTTTAGATTTTCTGCCTCCAGCTCTTTGCACATGTCATTATAATATTTGTTTTTGTCTTCTCAAGCTGATTTTTGAAATCTTCTGTTTAGTTCCTTAACTTCATCATGTCTTCCTTTTACTTTAGTGGCTGGATATTCAAGGGCAAGTTCCAGTGTCTCTTTTGACATGCAATTTGGTCTTTTCTTTTTTTCTTGTCTAAAAAGGTATTAAAAAATACCTTTTACTTTCTTCTTGAATGATATTTTTTATGTCATGCCATAACTTCTCTGGTCTCCTATCATATGTGTCTAAAGCATTAAGCCTATTCTTGTGGTGGTCTGTGAACAAAGGTGGGATATACTCCAGGTCATACCTTGGCTCTTGTACACTTGTTCTAATTTTCTTCAGCTTCAGTTTGAACTTGCACATGAGAAGTTGATGGTTTGATGCACAATCAGCACCTGGTCTTATTCTGGCATTTGATATAGAGGTTTTCCATCATCTCTTTCCACATATGTAGTCATTTGATTCCTGTATGTTCCATCTGGTGAAGTCCATGTGTGTAGTCACCGATTATGTTGTTGAAAACACGTATTTGCAATGAAAGGTCATTGGCCTGACAATATTCTATCATGAGATCTCCAGCATTGCTTCTGTCACCAAGACCATATTTTCCAACTACTGAGCCTTCTTCTTTGTTTCAGACCTTTGCATTCCAGTCACCAGTAATTATCAGTTTGTCCTGATTGCATGTTTAGTCTATTTCAGATTGCAGAAGCTGGTAGAAACCTTCCCTTTCTTCATTTGTGGGCTTAGTGATGGGTGCATAAATTTGAATAACAGTCATATTAACTGGCCTTCCTTGTAGGCATATGGATATTATTCTATCCCTGACACCATTGTATTTCAGGACAGATCTTGAGATGTCTTTTTTGATAATGAATGCAACCCCACTTCTCTTTATTTTGCCAGTCCCAGCATAGTAGACCATATGATATCTGACTCAAAATGGCCCATGCCAGACCATTTTAGCTCACTGCTGCCTAGAATGTGAATGTTTATGGGCTCCATTTCCTTTTTAAAAATTTCAAATATTCCTAGATTCATACTACATACATTCCATGTTCCAATTACTAATGGATGTTTAGTTGTTTCTCTTCATTTTGAGTTTTGCCACATCAGCCAATGGAGGTCCCTGGGGATTTACTCCATTTCTGTCATCAAGGTAGACTCTACTTTGAAGAGACAACTTTTCACCAGTGGTCTTTTGAGTGACTTCCAACCTGGGGGGCTCATTTTCTGGCACTATATCTAACAGTGTTTCTTCACTATTCATAGGTTTTTCAATGGTCAGTTGTTTCAGTAGTGGTTTGCCAGTGCCTACTCCCTAGTCTGTCTTGATATGGAAGCTGAAACCTGTCCACCACTGGTGACCCTTCTGGTATCTGAGATACCAGTGGCATAGCTTTCAGACTCATTGCAACACACAAGCCCCCACAGTGCAGTAAACTGACAGTTGGGTGGGCGCTTGTTTTTGTTAGGTGGTGTGGAGTCATGTAAGACTCAAAGCTACCCTCACAGGGTTTTTAATAACTGATTTTAGGATTGCCTCGGAAGTGGATTGCCATGTCATTCTCCCATTATTGGGATGCTGGGAATTGAACCCAGGACCTCAGATACTGCACAGCAGCACTCTACCAACTGGGCTAAATCCCAGCCCCAATTATCTCTTGTTGTTGTTAGGTGCCTTCGAGTCAGTATCCTCATAGCAACCCTTATAGGGTTTTCAGTGGCTGACTGTTTCGGGATTGCTTTGGGAGTGGATTGCCCAGACCTTCTCCCATTTTGGCTGTGCTGGGAATTGAACTTGGGACTTCAGAGACTACAGGGCAGTGCTCTACCAACTGAGCTAAATCCCAGCCCAGTCATCTCTTAGTATTTTCAAATTTAATAATTGAATAATGATATTTCACTTGTTTGCTTTCTGTAGGAGTTGAATATCAATCAATTCCAACAATAACCACAATGCAATGGAAGTTCACAATTTTCCACAGTGGTGCAATAATAAAATATAAGTAATCAGAATTTTGTAACACAATATGTATATGTAATTTTGATTGAATTCTTTAAATAATTTTTTATTGGTTTCCAGAGACAGAGCCTCACTATGTAACCCAGGCTGGCCTCAAACTTCAATTTTCCTGCTTCAGTCTGAGTGCTAGGATTATAGGTGTGCACTACCATACCCAGATTCCTTAAGTCATTTTGGAAATGTGTTAGTTAGCTTTTATGTCACTGTAACAAAACACCTGAAAGAAATTATTTAAGGGAGGATGAATGTTTCTAGCTCTCAGTTTCAGTCCATAGTGTGATGGGAGACATGGCTGAGAAGCTCAGCACATGGCAGCAAGAGCCAATGGTGGAGGCTCTTCACATCACAATGGACCAGGAAGAAGCAGCCTGACTGGAACCAGGGGCCTAGTTATAACCCTCAGAGGCCTGTTCTCAGTAACCCTTCCACGGTAACCCCAGTAACACTTCCACAAGCCTGGTCTCAACTTCCAAATTTCTGTAGCCTCCCAAAACAGCAGTAGCCACTTGGACCCAAACTTTCAAACATGAGCCATAGAAGACAGTATATATTCAAACTGTAATACTCTGTACTGGGTCCCAAAACTTCAGAGCCATATCATAAAGCAAAATGCAATGCATTCAGTCCAATTTCAGGCGTCCCCAAAGACTTACATCCAACATTGTTCTAAAGTTCAAGTCTGCAGTCTTTTTTGAGACTCAAGGAAATCTCTTAGTTGTGATGCCCTGTGAAAAACAAAGACATACTTCTAACAGGCAATGGCACAGAACAAATATTTCCTTCCAAAAGAGAGGAAATATAGAACAAAAACAAGACCAAAATCCAGCAGGGCAAATATTAAATCCTGTACTTCCATGCCTAGCCTTTGGTGCATGTGGTGACATCTGAGCCCCAATAGCCTTGGGGAGCCTTTCCTCTGTGGCTTTGCCCTTTGCAGGCCACATGGCTTCTCAATGAGGCCAGCTCCACTCATTGTTGGCAACTTTCCTTGGTGGAGTTTCCATATTGCCGGTACCTCCAACATCCTCATGTCTCCACTGCAGCTTGGCTTTTACCTTCATGGACCACTTTGGGCTCCCCGCAGAGAATACAAATTGGCCACACATTGCCTGGACTCCCAGGCTCTTCTCCAAAACATGGATGCAAACTTTAATGACCCTACAACTCTTGCATTCTGTATGCCTTCAAATCAAATGCCACGAAGATACCAGTTTCTCCTGCTACCTAGAGCAGTACCTGGGTCCTTTTGGATCATGGATGTGGCAGACTCTGAGTACCTGGGCAGTTGAACCCAGGAGAACATCTGAGTAGCCAGCCTTTTTTCAGAAAGATGCCCTGGAGCTGCTCTCTTTTTTTGATTTTTTAAAAAATTTCATTTACTTGTTTATTTTTAGGAAAACCTTTCGAATGAGTTTAGTTTCACACCCTGGATCCTAACATGGGAAAAGTCTCATTAATTCCTGATTCATCCTCAAAGCATCTTTCTTATTGTTCCAGTGGTGCTTCACTTTAGTGATAGTATTTTCCCCCCACCCCCATTTCTGTCTCTTTCTCTTTCAGTACTAGGGGTTTGAACTCAGGGCCTCAACCTGCAGAGCAGCTTCTCTGCCATGGAGCTGCATCTGAATCCCCCTTTTAGTTTTTATTCGGAGACAGAGTCCTGCAGTATTGTGCAAGCTACCTCTGGCCTTGAACTTGCCATCTTCCTTCCTCAGCCTCCCAAGTGACTGGGATTACACGCATGTACCATGTCACCAGTTTATGCTTCCTTTTCCAAATAATTTTCCATGTCTCAAATGTTCCTCTTCTTTCTCTTATGTTGTTTCTGTTGTGCCATCAAAGCGGTATCTGACTCATAGGAACCCTATGTATAACAAGACAGTATATTATCAGTGCTTCTATGCTATTTCTAGGGTTTTCAATGGCTGATTGTCTTTTGGGAATGGGCTGCTGGGTCCTTCTCCCAAGCCTACAGCACCTAGTGTTCCAAGGTGGTCTCCCATCTAAGTACTAACCAGGCACAACTCTGCCTAGCTTCTGAGATCTGACGAGATTGGACACAACAGTGGTATGGCTGTAGGCCTCTTTCTCTTTTAATGAAAAAAATTAGAGAAAATACAAAGCTATTTTCTCTGTTGTATGTGATGAATTTGTGTTCAGGAGAGATCTTGAAAAAGTGTTTCATATTTGCCAGTTTTTTTCAAATAAATATATTTGGGGTCATTCCTATATATAGTATTACTGGGTTAGAGGCAGTAGTAAGATTTTTACCTCTATAAGTGTAATTTGCCTGCTGCTGTACCACTGTAGCATCTGAGCCCATCTGATCTCAGAAGCTAAACAGGGTTGTTGCTATTGTTAGGTGCCCTGGAGTCAGTATCCAACTCATAGTGACCCTCATAGGGTTTTCAATGCCTGACTGTTTCGGGATTGTCTTGGGAGTGGATTGCCAGGTCCTTCTCCCATTTTTGTGGTGCTGGGAATTGAACTTGGGACCTCAGAGACTGCAGTGCAACTCTCTACCAACTGAGCTAAATCCCAACCCAAACAGGGTAGGGCCTGGTTAGTACCTGGATGGGTGACCACCTGGGAACACCAAGTACTGTAGGCTTGGGAGATGGACCTGGAAACCCACTCCCCCAAAGCAATCAGCCATTGAAAACCCTATGAATAGCAGAGAAGTACTAACAATAGTGTTTTGCCTGTTGTACACAGGGTCGCTGAGTTGGAAATGGACTCCACGGCACCTATCAACAACAAGAAATGTAATTCATATGAGAAAGAGAATATTCTTCACTAATTTATCCTAGTGCCTGATACCTCATTGTTGTTGTTAGAAACTGTGAGTCACATCCAACTCATAGCGACCCTATGTACAACAGAACAAAACACTACCTGACACCGTGCCATGCACACAATCTTCTTTATGTTAAAGCCCATTGTTGCAGTCAGTGTGTCAAACCACGTAGTTGAGGGTCTTCCTTTTTTTTTTTTTGTTGACCTGCTACTCTCCCAAATGTGATATCCTGATAACATGCACAAAATACATAAGATGCAAACTAACCATCCTCATTTCCACAGAGCACTATGGTTGCATTCCTTCTATGATGGATCTGTTGGTTCTTTTGCCAGTCCACGGTACATACAATAATTTTCTCCAGCACCATTATTCAAAAGGATCAACAGCCTTCACCTGTTCTGGTCCCGGTTTTATGATTAAGTCCAAAGACACAGCATGTGGGACCACTGGACTCCCAGGGTCCTGGAGGCTTCTGGTGAGCCCTTGGAGTCCCAGCTTCTTCTGTAGGTCGCCATAGTTGTTCATATGATTTTCCAAAAAATGGCACCATCACTTCAGATCACTCTTTTTTTTTTTAACTTATTGACAACTTTTAATGGGTGTCATTACAACATTACCATACATGTATTTCATTGTACATGGCCCAGGTTCTTTTCCACATTACCTTCTTATGACTCTCCTCCCCCATATCCTCCCTCCCCACAATGGTCTCCTTTATTTTTTATTTTTCATTTAGAGATTTGGAAATATTCTAAAGCTACATTACCCCTATGTCTTTATAAATTCCTTTTCTTGTTGTTTCTATTTACTAATAAAAATATATATGTATAAAAGTTCACCAAGACGTTTCTGAAGAATAATGTATTGTACAGATCAAAAAGCTAAAAGAAATGATTTTGGAAATTTTCACATTAATTGACAAATATTTGTGAAGATAAATATATAAATATGCTTAGACTAATTTAAACATTACACCATTGCATTCATGTATCAAAACAATTCATGGTATGGCCTTAATCTGTACAGTTTTATGTATTATTAGTTAAAAAAAAATACACACATAGTGGTGCAATCCTGTAATCCCAGCATTTGAAAAGCTGAGGAAGGAAGATTTTGAGTTTGAGGCTAGCCTGGACTACATAATGTATTTCTGTCTAGCATAGGGTATATTGTGATACTCTGTGCAAATGAACAAAATCTAAAGCAAAAACAAATAAGAAAAAGCAAAACATAATTTTTAAATATATTTTATGATCAAATTAAACACACAAAATGCAATAGTTTTATAGCTTGCTTAAAAATGATGTCACTACTCTGATGTTAAAATCGATGAGAACAAAATGTGAAAACAGCTGTGAATATTTATGGAAAACATTATAAAAAGGCTCTACATAATGTGTAAGTTTTATAAAAAATACCACTTAAACAAAATAATGATTAATAATTAATTGAAGGCAGACCAAATAGTGTCACAGAAGAGTGTATTTCTCTATGTCTATATCTTTCTGTGTTTCTGCATGTCACCAACATAAAGGTTCTATTCACACACCTGGAGCTGCAGGAATGTTTTGAAGATTCTACGTATAGAAATCTACCCAACACTTAGAGAAGCAGTTCCCACACTCTAAAACTTTGATTCCACAGGGGAGTTCATTCAAATAAACTAGGTAAAGTGCTTTCATTTTTTATCTAATTTTCTTATTTTTCTTTTTATCTGTAGTGCTCGAGATTAAATCCAGGGCTTCACGTGCTGTGTCCCCGAGCCCAGGGCAATTTAAATTTTTAATTTCCATTTATTGAAATTAGAAAAATTCCATTGAAAGTCTATAGTTAAATAAAAATATTGCTGCCTGCATGACTGGATCCACTTCCATGTGTGAGCCTGGCCAGTGCCTTAATTCAGGAAGTAGAAGGGAGTTACCAAGAGTCTGTCAATTTTCTTAAAGCATCTACCCTGCCTACCAAATCTTCCTTCAGTGCAGCAGTCCTCGGAGAGTTTCACAGAGAAGGGGCAGGGCTATAGATCATGGCTGTCCCCCAACCTTGACTGGAGGCCAGAAAATGAAAGAACTTATGTCAGGAAACTCAGTCTAACCCAGGGGGCCCCACCCCAGCCCCACGTCAATATTTATTCTAAGAGACTTAATTGCATAGAATTGCTCCTCCGGTGATAATGGGGCTGAAGGTAGGCGATCCTGGATAAGTTTATGCTATTGCCTCAGCGGCCTCTTTTCCCCAGGTTCATACACCTAATATAGAAAGAACTGAGCCAGATCCAGTGCGTTGGCTCTTGCCTGTAATCCCAGGGATTTGGAGGCGGAGGCACGAGGATTGCAAGTTCTAGACCAGAGGCAGTCTGCATAATTTAGCAACACCTTGCCTTAAAATAAAAAGTAAAAATATGGTCTAGGGGTACAGCTCAGTGGTACAGCATTGCAAACCATACAAGCACCAACCCCTGGATTCAACCACTCAGTAACAACACACACACACACACACACACACACACACACACACACACACACACACACACACACACAAAGGGAACTGAGCCCAACTCCCTTCTTTTCAAACCTGCATTTGTATTTTTGGGAAGAAAGGGGAAAGAGAGAGGGATGAACGCACGGGAGTAAAATTACAGAGAAAGGACAGTTTCCTCTGTCTGGCAGGCAAGTCTTGCACTTGAGCTGGGAGCTTTTCCACCAAAGTGTTGGATGTGGGCAGAGATCAGATGCCGCCTAAGTCAGAGTCCTCTGAGGAAGATGAGCTGCAGCCCCTGGCCTCAGAGCCTCCATCTCCACCTTCATCCTTTCTCATCTGCACTGATGGGGCCTGAGGACATGCTCCCTCAGCCTCTTCCCTGGCCTCCTTCCTATGCTCTTCTGGCCCCTGAGGGTCGCCATCCTCGTCCAGAACACTCTCTGCACGATGTGTCCCTGACACCTGCAGCCCCTGCTCCTCCCAGCCCTTCTTGCAGCCTCTGGGCTGACAGGGACTGCAAATCTGCTTTCTCAGCTTGGGCTTTGGGCCCCCTGGCCTCATCACCTTCTTGTACTTTCCATAGGTGGCCGCAGCCTCTCTGTATGCACTGTATTCCTCAGGAGACAAACTCTGGAGCCAGAGGTCCAGGTCTACCCTGTACTGTGTCTGCAGCTCCTCTGCCTGGCTCTCATAGTGCTCCTTCAGGCTCTGGGGCACTCGCTGCCAGCGCCTGCTGATCTCTACCCAGCGCTCCCTCGGGGGCAAGTGGAGCAGCTCCCTGCTGCACCAGGAATCTTGGTGGCATATGTGGTACCCGCTCATGGGGGGCTTCTGGGGCTCTCCATGAAATTTCACCTCTTAGGAGAATCTACTGTTTTCAAGGGGCCTCACAGGATTCTCAGGCATTTGTAACATCTTTGGGGTTTGGGTTAGGTGCCTCTTGTGGACAACAGAGTTCTTGGAAGCCTGGGCCAGACCAGCATGGTCCTCCCTGAATCAAGCCAGTTTTTCCTGAAAGTCCTCTCTCTCCTTCTGGAAAGCCTGAATGTATGTTTGCTTTATCTGCTCTGGGAGTTGCTTGTATTTCTCAGAGAGGACCTTGGTCAGCTTCTGGTTGCTCAGCTCAAGGTACATTTGGGAGAACTGAGCCCTATTTTCCCTGTAAAGGCGGAAATAAGCAGTCAGGGGCCTTTTGGGGAAGTCTGGATGTTTCCTGCATTTCTTGCTTTTGCGGGGATTTGAAATGCGTTCTTTAGCTTCCTGGATGAATTCAGTCAATGTGTGGAACTTCCTCAATTTGCAAGAAATCTCTAACCACTTTAGCTTGCACATTTCTCCAGAAAAATATTTAAAAGCTATCTTTCCCCAGTCCAGCTGTGACTGGGTTATCTTGAATGCCTGGTTGTCATTGGGTAGGAGATCATTCTCCATGCATTCCAGTAACCTCAGGATGTCTTCTGTGGACCAGTGCCCTCCGCTATGAAGAGATGCCATTCGCAGCTTGGCCTTTGGGCCACTGGTAAGGTCTCAGTTGTGCAAAGAAGACCACCTACATTCCAATTTCTACCCGCTCACAACTCAGCAGGTCTGTGTGATCTCTATTCATGCAGAGATAGAGATATAAGGTTACTCACCTCCTTGGGATTAATGGGAAAAATCACACTTTATTTGCAACAGGTTCCTTCTATAATTAATTTACAATTAGTAATGTAAAGGGAAAAGTGTCTACTTCTAAAAGCACCAAGCCCTGGATTCAACCACATGTTTACTTTTTATATGCTTTACTTGCAATATTAAAGTAGTCAACAGCCCACTCTAGTCTGCCTTCCAAACTATCAACAGTGCCAATATTAAAAGAACTTAATGAAATAAATACCAGTCCACTCACTGAATAAGCTATACATAACCACAGGGTCCTGGGGATGTTGTTGTTAGGTGCCATTGAGACTGTTTCCAACTCATAGAGACCTTATGTACAACAGGAGAAACACTATTGACAGGGCTTCTCTGCTGTTCATAGGGTTTTAAATGGCAGATTGATTTTTGGGAGTGGGTTTCCAGGTTGGTCTCCCAAGCCTACAGTATCTAGTGTTCCCAGGAGGTCTCCCATCCAAGTACTAACCAGACCCGACTATCCTTCCTTTCCGAGATCTGATGGGATTGGATGCCACAAGGCTATGGGTGCAGGTGCAGGGTCCTGGGGATAGAGAGTAAAAAGACAAATTGAGAAGAGAAATGGCCAAAAGGGAGAGGAGTTTCAGTCTGTTGTGCCCTGAATGTGGTCACTGTGTAAGTGTAACCCAGACACCTGTCACAAAAGTTATGGATGAGGTGCTGGAAGTAAACAAGCCAGTGCTGCCCCTGGCACAAGCCAGTTAAGGACTTGTCATGGGGGGAAGTAAGCCTGTAGTAAATGACCAATCCATAGATTCTTCAGGACCCCCCCCCCCAGGAATGAATACTTTCTAGTTAGCAATTTTGCCTCTGTTTTCAAATAGCCAGGGTGGCATGAGAATTATAACTTTATGTTTGGCTACTTATTTCTTATGATTGAACCTCTGGAAAAGTTTTTCTTCTTTCATAAATTCTCTCCACATGATATGTAATCCAGAAGGATTTGAACACAGGGCAGATCTGATGGATATTATTCTCTCACTAATCTTGTCTTCTGTAGTGTAATAACTGTTACATGGTTCATCAGATCAGTCCTCAGATTTTCATAACTCTTTCTCTGATCTTTTTAGGATAATCTTTTATGATAAGTCGTCCATAAGGCACATTTCATGTAAGTGCATAAAACATTCAGTAAACACAGATTTTGCTTGACTAGAGATTGAATAACAGAAGGGTAACATATAGCTTTTGTAAAAAAAATATGGCAGGAACGGAAAGGGACATCAGACTAAGAGAGGAAGGGAAGGTAAAGTCCTGTGTATTTGAATATTTTAGAATAATTTTGGGAATCATTTTTAATTATTAGTTGAGTGGAAAAGTATATAGCTGTTTGACATTTAAAAATTCACTGCAAGAGTGAAAATATTTTTTTAATTGCAAGAAAGCCTATGCTATGTTGCACAGACTGCCTTTAGTTCTGCAATGCTCCTGACTCAGCCTCCTGAATAGCACCCAGAAAATGATGGGCTTGCTTTTTTCTCTTTTGGGGGTGTGATGGGGATGGAAATCAGGGCATCTTACATCCTAGGCAAACAGAACACTGTTTTATTTGGTAAGCCTTCATATCAAGATTCATTAAGCCTAACCATAATTAGGTTTCTGTACCTCAGAGTATTTACCTGACATTTTTAAGTATTCTAGATTAAATTATCACTTTTCCTGATATCTCAAATAATCCACTGGAAACACCTCCAAAGGCTGGTTTTTCTTCTTTTTATTGTTGTGACACTCTACCACTGAGCTATAGTCATAGATTTAGCTATCACTGAGGTAGATCTCCAGCCAAGGACCTGAATACCTATATAATATAACATCAATAAGAAATGTGTCAGAAGAAAACAGATTAAAATATTCTAAAACCTAAAACAATAATAAACATCATATTTCAGATGCAACAGAATAAATAGTAGCCCAGATATTAGGAAACATAATATGGAAAATACTTTTGGAAATGTCTTCCACGCTAAAAAGAGATACACACAAAAACAAATAATAAAAGTTTGAAAAGAATAAAAGCCTTGACATTAATCAAGTGTAGAGGAATGAAAAACATGTAGACTTAACTTTAATTTTTAAATTTAAGAATAAGAAAGGAATACCATTTCACCAATGTCCTTAGAAAAATGAAAATCCATGCAAATTTAATAATCAAATAAAGTACCTGAGATAAAAATAGCCTTCGTGCAATATAGTCGAAAAAGATGGAGAAGTTGTTCCATACACTCTCTGGTCCCCACTCATTCTCAAATGCTTCAGGAGAAAAATAATTTTTGCTCTTAAATTCCTAAGTATTTTGATTATGCTGTGCTGTCAGGTGCCATTGAATTGATGTCCTTCTCATAGCCACCCTGCGTACAACAGACAAAACACTATTGTCAGTGCTTCTCTGCTATTCATAGGGTTTTCAATGGTGGATTGATCTTTATAGTGTTTATAGTGACTACTAAAAATGAAGCTGCAGGAAGTACATTCTAATTCAAACAGAGAAATTTGTGAAACTGCTATTAGTAAAGTGTAGAAGAGCAATATAGGCACACTCATAAGATGTACTCTGTTAAGTTCACTCACATTTGGAAATGTGTAAACCACATGTGAAAATGACAACTGATTTTACCTAGTACGTTGCATTTTTAAATAAACTCCCATGTCCAGACCAGAATGAGTGCAGAAACCCTCTCATTTCTCAACACTCACTGTGGTCGCCAACACAACCTTTCCACAGCCATTATTAGATGTTATCAGGCACTTTAAAGACAAAAATATAACCTGATAGTCCAGAACACATAACATTTTGCACTTTCTAGAACATGCAATCAAGACATACTGATAATCACTGGTGACTGGAATGCAAAGGTTGGAAACAAAGAACAAGGCCCAGTAGTTGGAAAATATGGTCTTGGTGACAGAAATGAAGCTGGAGATCGCATGATAGAATTTTGTCGGACCAATGACCTTTTCCTTGCAAATACATTTTTTCAACATCATAAACGGAGACTATACACATGGACTTCACCAGATGGAACATACAGAAATCAAATTGACTACATATGTGGAAAGAGACAATGGAAAAGCTGTGTACAAAATGTCAAAACAAGACCAGGTGCTGACTGTGGATCAGACCATCAACTTCTCATATGCAAGTTCAAACTGAAGCTGAAGAAAATTAGAACAAGTATACGAGAGCCACGGTATGACCTTGAGTATATCCCACCTGAGTTCAGAGACCACCTCAAAAATAGGTTTAATGCATT
>VMDO01017103.1:9199-45876 GCA_007922755.1 Pedetes capensis | reverse complement strand
AAGTGCTCTTCAACAGAAGAATGGATAAAAAAACTATGGTATATATACACAATGGAATACTATTCAGCAATCAAGAAAAATGAAATAGGGTGATTTGCAGCAAAATGGATGGAATTAGAGAAAATTATTTTAAGTGAACGAACACAAGCTCAGAAAGAGAAACAACACATGTTCTCACTCATATGAGAGAGCTGACTCAAAATTACAAGAAGGAAAAATCCTACTCAAAGGTCAGATCACATTAAAAGGGGGGGAGGGAAGATAAGAATGAGTTCAATATAAGTGGACTAGAAATCGCATGTAATTGTTCTAACAAGATGGAAACAAAGACCACTACAGGAAAAGTTTCTATCTTAAACAGAAATGGAACCCAAGGA
Source organism: Pedetes capensis (assembly GCA_007922755.1). Lineage (NCBI taxonomy): Eukaryota > Metazoa > Chordata > Mammalia > Rodentia > Pedetidae > Pedetes > Pedetes capensis. The sequence goes on along the minus strand of VMDO01017103.1, from coordinate 45,499 downwards.
CATATAGAAAAATACTATATAGTAAAAGATAGAGAAGACTTGGATGGGAAACTTAGATGGGAAGGGGGAGAGGGGGGAACATAGAGGAGGGTAAGGGGTAACCTATATGAATAATGCTTATCAAGTTGCATATATGAAAATTGTCACAATGAAAAGCATGTCAAAATGAATCACATTATGATGTACATTAAAAATTTCTAATAATAAAAAAAAGAATACCCTATGTGGCTTGCTATGAATCGGATACCAACTCGATGGCACCTGACAACAACAACAACAACAACAATAATCTTAGCGCATATCTTGTTGTTTTGATTTGCATTTTCATTATCACTGATGATGTTGAACATCTCTGCATGTGCTTATTTGCCATTGATATATCATTGTTGGGTAAATGTGATTCAAATTCTTTTTTTTTGTTGTTTGCTTCTGTTTGTTTTTTGAGTCACCCAGGCTGGACTTGAATACACAATCCTCCTGCTTCTGCTTCCCAAGTGCTGGGATTATAGGTGCGTGCTACCAGCTCTGGCTCATGTTATTATTTGAGTGCTTGGCCTGTTTTTCAATTGGGTTGTCTTCTTTGTATTGAGTTGTAAGGGTTCTTTATATATTCTGGATCCAAGCCCCTTATCAGACATAAGATTTGTAAATACTTCCTTCTGTTACGTAGGTTGACTTTTCACTTTCCTGTTGATGTTCTTTGAAGCACAAAACTTATACATTTTGGTGAAATCCAATTTGTCTATTTTTTTCTTGGTTGTTTGTACTTTTGACATCATATCTGAAAAGGCTTTGGCTAACTCCAAACCATGGTGATTTACTGTTGTTGTTGTTAGGTGCCGTTCAGTTGGTGTCCGACTCATAGCGACCCTACGTACAACAGGCAAGAAACACTATTGTCAGTGCTTCTTTGCTGTTCATAGGGTTTTCAATGGTGGATTGATTTTTGGGAGTGGGTTACCCGGTCTTTCTCCCAAGCCTACAGCGCCTAGTGTTCCCAGGTGGTCTCCCATTCAAGTACTAACTGGGCCCAATCCTGCTTAGCTTCTGAGATCTGATGAGATCAGATGCCACAGGACTACAGCTGAAGGCATGGTGATTTATGCTTCTGCTTTATTCTGAGAGGTTTTTAGCTTTAGATTTTGCATTTGGGTCTATGTTCTACTTTCGGTCAACTTTTGTATATGTCACAAGGAAAGGGCCTATAGTATTATTATGTCTTATATATTTAATTGTTTTAGCACCGCTTGTTGAGAATACTGTTCTTTCCTCTCTCAATTGTTTTGGCACCCTTGTCAAATGTGAAGTGACTATAAAAGTGAGGATTTATTTCCAGACTCTTAATTATATTTCATCAATTTATACATCTGTCATTATGTGAGTACCACTCCATTCTTATTATTTCAGCCTTGTTATAAGTTTTGAAATTAAAAAATGCAAGTCATCCAAATTTATTCTTCTATTTTAAGACTGTTTGAGTATTTTAGGTCTTTTCCATTTCCATATATGTTTTAGATGCAGTTGGTCAATTTAGAAAGTATGTTGAATCCATAGATCAATTTGGGGAATATTTCTATTCTTTTATTGGAAATTTTTAATGTACAATTTAATGGGATTCATTATGACATGGGTTTCATTGTGACATTTCCATATATGCATTTCATTATACATTGCTCACAAACGTCTCCCTTACCCTTTCATGGGAATATTGCTATTTTAATAATATTAAGTCTCCTGATTCATGAACATAGGATTCCTTTCCATTTATTTAGATCTTTTAAAATTTCTTTCATCATGTTTTTTGTTCATGTATTTAAAAAATATTTTCTGAGTTGAAGGTATTGCACTTTTATTTTTTTGAGACAAGTTCTTGCTATGTAGCCCAGACTGGTGTTGAACTTGCAACAATCCTTTTGTCTCAGTCTCCTGAGTGCTGAGATTACAGGGGATATTGCACTTCTTTTGTAAAATTGATTTCCAATTATTTTGTTCATTTTGATGGTATTTGTTTTCTTAATTTTAATTCTGGACTATTGATAATACAGAGAAGTACAACTGATTTCCTATATTGACCTTGCAACTTTGTTAAATTCATTTATTAGTTCTAATATACTTACTTTTAGTGCATTTCTTAGGATTTTCTATATGTAATATGTTATCTATAAATAGAGATGGTTTTGCTTCTTCCTATCCAATCTGATTACACTTTATTTGTTTTTATTATGTAATTGCCTTGGCTAGCCCCTCAAGTACTGTGTGGAATAGTAGTGCTGAGAGCAGACATCCTAATTTTGGTCATGCTCTTAAAAGGGAAGCATTAAAATTTTTACTATTAAATATAATGTTAGCTGTAAGTTTTTCCTAGATATTCTTTGTCATGGTTTATATCTAAAATACCCCCAAAATTCATGTGTTTAAATGCTTGGCCTTCAGCTGGTGACACTGTCCTGGAAGATTATGAAACTTTGGGAGGCAGGGCTCAGCTTTGTGGCAGTGGTCATTTGGGGTGGGCCTTTGGAGGTTTTTACCCAGACCCCTCACTCTGGTAAGCTCTTTTTGCTCTCCCCTCCTGATCTGCCATGCTGTGAGGTTCTTTGCAAGATGCCACTGCCACCTACCCAGATGCCTGCCCTGCTGCCACGTCATCTGCCTGCACTTCCTCTGTAGATGGGAATCCTCTAACCATGAGCCCCACAAAAATATTTCCTTCCACAAGTTTGCTTTGGTTGGTTTCTCTGCCATTGGCTGACTACCATTCCCTTTATCAGGTTGGTGAAATTGCCTTCTATTCCTAGTTTCTGATGTTTTGTTTGTGAAAGGGTATTGGATTTTGTCAAGTGATTTTTAATGCATTTATTGGGATGATCATGAGTGTATCCTTTATTCTATTGAAATTCTGTGATTTACCTTTGTATATTAACACAATCTTGCATTCCTCAGATATATCTCATTTGATTTTATATGTTGTTGGATTTTGCTTGCTAGTATCTTATTGAGGATTTTTTTGTTATAAGAGACTTAATTTTGTTTCTCTTTGCTTGTGATGTTGTTGCCTGGTTTTGGTAGTAAAGTAACACTGGAAAGTGTTTTCCTCTCTACTTTTTTTTGTTGTTGTTGAAGATTTGTGAAGAAATGGTACTAATGCTTTTGTAGATGTTGAGTAGAATTCATCAATTAAGTGATTTGGTCCTGTGGTCTTGTTTTGGAGAAGTTTGAAAGTTACTAATTTATTTTCTTTACTTGTGGGTCTATTTATATTTTCTATTTCTTCTTGAGTCAGCTTCAGTTGTTTTTGTCTTTGTAGGACTTTCCCCATTTCATCTAAGTGATCTAATTTATGGTATGCAGTTGTTCATCATATTCCCTTGTAATTATTTTTATTTCTGTAATGTTAGTAATTACATACTATCTTTTATTCCTGATTTAATAATTTTTAGTCTTCTCTATTTTCTTGTTCAGCCTAACCCAGGATGGCCTGAAAGTCACTATGTAGACCATGCTGGCCTCAAACTCACATTGATCCTCCTGCTTCAGCCTCTCAAGTGCTAGGATTATAGATGTGTACCATCACACCTGACTTCCTCTAGTAGTGTCAAAGTTTCATGTCTTACATTAATATCTTTGACCCATTTCCATCTTATTTTTGTATAAAGTGAGAGAGAGGAATCTAGTTTCAGTTTTCTACATGGTGATATCCAGTTCTCCCAGCACCATTTGTTGAAGAGGCTTTCTTTTTTAAATTTGTATTGTTGGCACCTTTGTCAAACATCAAGTGGCTGTGGGTGCATGGATTTATTTCTGGATCCTGTATTCCATTCCATTGGACTACAGGTCTGTTTTTATGCTGGTACCATGCTGTTTTTGTTTCTACAGCTCTATAGTATAATTTGGTATCACATATTGCGATGCCTGCTGCATTGCTCTTTCTGCTCAGGATTTCTTTAGCAATTAAAGGTCTTTTGTGCTTCCATTTGAATTTTATGATAATTTTTTGTATTTCTGTGAAGAATGTCACTGTGATTTTGATGCAGATTGCATTGTATCTGTAGATTGCTTTCAGTGATACAGCCACTTTAACAATATTAATTTTTCTAATCCATGAGCATGGGAGATTTTTCCGTCTTCTAGTGTCTTCTTCAAATTATTTTTTCAGTGTTTTAAAGTTTTCATCATAGAAGTCTTTCACCTCCTTGGTTAGGCTTATTCCTAGATATTTTATTCTGTGTGAAGCTATTGTGAATGGGATTGTTTTCCTGATTTCTTTCTCAGCCTGATTGTTATTGACATATTGAAAAGTTACTGATTTTTATATGTAGATTTTGTATCCTGCTACTTTGCTGATATAATTTATCAGATCTAGACATTTTCTGGTGGAGTGTTTAGGGTCTCTTAGGTGTAGGATCTTACCTTCTGTAAACAGGCAAAATTTGACTTCTTTCTTTTATACTCATATCACTTTTATTTCTTTTTTTTGCCTTATTGCTGTGGCTCAGGGTTCAGTTATATAATGAATAGTAGTGGAGAGAGTGAAGACCTTTGTCTCATTCCTGATTTTAGATGAAATGCTTTCAATTTTTCCCCATTTAGTATGATATTAACTGTAGGTTTTTCATAGTCTGCCTTTATTATACTAAGGTACATTCCTTTAATTCCTAGTTTCTTCAGGACTTTTATCATGAAAGGATGTTTAACTCTGCCAAAGACATTTTCTGCATCTATTGAGATGATCATGTGATTTCTGTCCCTATTTACGTGCTTTATTATATTTATTGTTTTGCATATGTTGAACCACCCTTGTATCCCTGGAAAGAAACCAACTTGCTATCAGTGTATGATCTTTTTAATGTTTGAAGTAAATTTGCAAATATTTCATTAAGGATTTTTGCATCTGCATTCATCAGGGAAATTGGTCTGTAGTTTTCCTTTTTTGTTTCCTTATCTGGTTTTGATATCAGGGTAATACTGGCTTCATAGAATGAGTGTGGTAGTATTCCTTCCATTTGTGTTTTATAGAATAGTTTGAGGAGCATTAGTATTAATTCTTCTGTAAGGGTCTTGTAGAATTTGGCAGTGAATACATCTGGTCTTGGTCTTTTCTTTTTTGGAAGATTCTTTATTACTGCTTCACTCTATCTGCTCATTATAGGTCTGTTTAAGTTGTGTATATCCTCTTCATTTGACTTTGGTAGGTCATATGTGTCTAGGAATTTATCTATCTCATCTAAGTTTTCTATTGTTTTGGAATTATAAAATTGCAAACTATTCCCCAATGATTCTCTGGATTTCATTGCTATCTGTTGTAATGTCTCCCTTTTCACCTCTGATTTTATTAATTTGAGCCTTCTCTCTCTTTTGGTTAGTTTGATTAAGGGTTTGTTGATCTTGTTTATCTTTCCAAAGAACCAGTTGTTTGCTTTATCAACTCTTTTTCTGTATAAAACATTTAGTTTATTGATGTTTTGGGGGAATTTGATGCATCACCACTGTATTACATATGAGCCATTAATTTTGTAGCTTCATCAATGTTAACTGGTTCATTTTCATGATGCTGCTCAGCTCTTTCTGCAGAAATTCAAGAGGTCTTTTGAGAAGTGTGCAAGTTCCTTCAGTATGGTTATAAAACCTTTATTCATTCTGTTAATTTTTCATCATTCACAATGGTTATATTCTTAAGATTAGTGGTAACTAGTTTTGCTTTGCTTTTACCCTTAAAACTTTTTGACTGGCTATGTGAAATACATTCCTGGACTTCTGCCCTATTAATTTGTTCTTGGCCATTGTCTTTGGTACTCAGGTGCAGCTATTCAAGCTCCAGGGACACCATCTGCATGAACACAACACAAGAAGTTCTGGGAAGAGCTATCAATTCTTTTATTGTTCCTGTAATCCCCATTTTGTTAATTTCTGCTCTCATCCTTATCATTTCTTTCCATCTACTGATTTTGGGTTTTGCTTGCTCTTGTTTTTCTAAGACGGGGTATATCATTAAGTTTTTAGACTCCTCTTTGGTTTTTTAATGTAGGCACTCATAGCTATAAATTCCCCTCTTAGAACTGCCTTTGCAGGATTCCAAATGTTCTGGTAAGTTGTGTTTTCATTTTCATTTGATTCTAGGAAATTTTTGATTTCTTCCCTGATTTCTTCAAGGACCCATTGAACATTTAAGAGTGTATTGTCCAATCTCCATGTATTTATATAGCTTCTGTAGTTTCTCTTGCTGTTGATTTCTAGTTTTTTTCCATTATGGTCTGACAAGATACATGAATGATTTTGATTTTTCTGTATTTGTTAAGATACGATTTATTTCAGAAAAATTCCATGGGCTGTTGAGAAGAATGTGTGTTCTGTAGTTTTGGATGGAATATTCTATAGATGTCTATTAAGTCCATTTGATCTATTGTGCTATTAACTTTGAGGTTTCTTTGTTGATTTTTTCATCTGAATGTTCTATCTATTGATGAGAGCGGAATATGGAAGTCATCCACTATTTTTGTATCTGAACCTATCTGTTCCTTTATGTCCATTAGTTTGTTTTATGAAATTGGGTGCACTAATGTTTGGTGCATATATATTTCCAATTGTTATATCTTCTTGATCGATTGTTCCCTTTATTAATATGTCATTGCTGTCAGGTGCTACTGAGTTGGGTCCAACTCATAGTGACCCTATGTACAACAGACAACATACTACTTGACACTGTGCTATGCCTGGCACTATTGTCAGTGCATCTGTACTATTCATAGAGTTTTTAATGGCTGATGGTTTTGGGAGTGGGCTGCTAGGTCCTTCTCCCATTTGTAATCTAAGTATCTGAAAATTCTAGACTTCCCTCTGCCACACTATGTGTGGATACCCTTAAGCCATTTAGAAAGACAAGCTGGTAAAGGGCAGCTTTGGAGTCTTGGAGAAAGTATGGTATAGTCACAGGTCAGAGGTGTCTCTGATGCACTATTTGGTATTATTCTAAAAAGGTAAATTTGTTTCTAGTATCAAATGAAGATAAACATCAGAGCTCTGTGGCTCTCTGTTTTGTTAAATGGTAAAAGAGGTTTAAAAATTTTTAAAATTGATGTATAATTGTACGTATTTATGGAGTAAAATTCAATATTTTGATACATGTAGACATTGTATAATGATGAAAACAGGGAAATTAGCATATCTCTCACCTCAAACATTTTTCATTTCTTTATGGTGAGAACATTCAGAATCCTCCCTTCTGCTATTTTGAAGTATATTACTGTTAATAATGGGTGAAGAAAATTTGAAGCAATAAGTACTATTTGGCCATGAAGAATGAAATCCTGTCATTTGTGACCACATGAATCAAACCAGAAGACATCTTACGTGAAATAAGACAGACACAGAAAGACAAGTACTGCATGATCTCACTCCTATGTGGAACATAAAGTAGTTGATCTGGTAGAAGTAGAGAATGGAACAGAGCCTGGGGAGAGAAGTGGGAAGCTATGTTTTGTTTGTGAAATCTATTAATACAGGAATGAAATGAGGTAAATATTTGCTGTGGCTGGTTGAGGTGACATTGTAGGAGTCTCGGTGTGACTTACCTTTACACACCTGGAGACTCGACAGTTATCTTCTTGTGTTCCTGCTGTGACTCCAAGTGCGAATCTTCTGGAGGAAACTTTATTACTTAGCAGATCAATATTTCCTTTTTGTGGTTTTCTTCTTTTAACAAAGCTGTCCCTCTTGTACTCTCAGGGAACACAGAGGAGAAGGGCTTGGGAGAACTTTGGCTCAAAACATACCTTATTTATTCCAAAGCCTTCTTCCTTTCTTAGGGCCATTTTATGGGGATTGATTCTCAGTCACTGATACGTGATTTCAAAGTATATTCTGAATCAAGATTATGGGGCAGAAGACTGAGTTTAAGTATGTTTGAAAAGTACCCAAAGCTAAACGTGTACATGAGTCTACTATTAGTGAATTGTTTTCTCTGTACATACAACTAACTGGTTTCTTAGGAGTTATTGTGAAGTCTAGGTTCACAACAAATTTAAGATTAGGGTTCTTAAACACCTGTTCTTTAAATGTTTACTGGGTATGTGCAGTGTAATTGGTTTCTCCTGACTGGACATGGGTTGGACCTGTTGAGGGACATCTTGATACAGAACACATGAAATGACTTCAGGGAACCTTGGCCCCACAGTCACAGCAACAACATAAGCAGAACTCCACAGCATAGCTAGGTCTATCATAACAATAATGGAGATATCAATATTCCCTCTTGGAGAGAGGGAAAGGAGAGTCATGGGACCCTCACAAGACCCTCATGGGACCCCCACAAGACCCTCCTCTGAGGTGCTAATCACCAGCCCCTACTGTGCCAGCTGCATGTGATGCTAAGTTATATAAGAGAGGAAGGACTGGTTGTGGGTGGTGCAGAGGTGCAGCTTTGGGATATCTCAGTGGGTATTTCTTGGAGGGCTTCTTTCCCTTGGTGATGCTGTACATAAACACTGTCTCTGAATGACCCACACCCCTGTGAGCAGCCCCAAGCAACTGTGGTTCACGAGGTTTAGCTTATCATGATCCCACCTTGGTTCTGCATCATCCCTTTCCTTTCATGCAGCAATCTGTGTGATATCCTGGGCAGTAGATACAGGTTTTAGAGTCAGAGAGCTGTGAATTCAAGTCTCATCTGTTTTATTTACCAGTTGTTCTGCCTGAAAGCTAGCCACTTAACAGTTCTCACTGGTAGTGTATCAAATAGGCTTCATGGAAAATAATTTGTGGGGTGGTTTTAAGGATTAAATATGACACTATACATAAAGCAGAACTTGATTTTTGGTAGGTACTTAATAAATGGTAGTTTTCTTCCTTCCCCTGAGAGATTCCTTTTTCCTTCCTTCTCTTTCTTTCTTTCTTTCTTTCTTTCTTTCTTTCTTTCTTTCTTCCTTTCTTTCTTCTTTCCTCCTCCTCCTCCTCCTCCTCCTCCTCCTCCTCCTCCTTCTCCTTCTCTTCTTCTCCTTCCTCCTCCTTTTCCTCCTCCTCCTTCTTTTTGGTAGTACTTGGAAGTTGAACAAGGACTTTGTGCATACTAGGCAAGTACTCTACCATTGAGTTGCACCCCAGCCCCTTTTTTAATTTTTAATTTTGAAACAATTTCTCCCCAAATCCTGCAGGTTGCCTCTGAACTTGGGATCCTCCCACCTCAGCCTCTTGAGTGCTGGGATTATAGGCTGTGCCACCACATTCAACTTCTTCTTTTCTTGCATTTCTTGGTCCCCTACTTCCATTCTGTGGATGACTTCTCCAGATGCTGCTGTGTGGATGTGCTATGGAGGGGTCTCCCTGCTGGACTTTACGTTGCCAGAAGTTTTTGTGAACGGTCTTTAAAGCACTGTGTGGCATGCATCTCCTGATAAAACAGAAGTGTAATTCAGTCTTTGACTCTGAAGAGGGAAGAAATTGTGAGCCACTGAGCCAGGAATTTTTACTTGAAGCAAATGCTAAGTTACAAACACATGAGTTCAGGTCTAAATATGGACCATCCTTGCTAATTCTCCAGGTGAATTGCCATTAAGATATTTTTCTCTTGCTCAAAGGAATGACTACAATTTCAAAATTTTACTTAGAGTTTTATAAAGTCAAACATGGACTATTTTTCAGAATGTCATGGTATAATTTAGGATGGGAAGTAAGTAAATAATGAAAAAATGAGAACATTGTGGACTTTATTTGGGAGCCTAATTCAGAACTAAAGCTTTTTTGGGGAAAAGAGTATCAAAGTCTTGTGCTTTGAGACCATATTAATAGGTGCTTATGGGATCATTCTTTGTGGATTGTTGTTAAGCAATGGCTATCTTTATTTTTAATAAGACCTCTGAAATCTCATCTTATTTCATGTTATACTAGCTTTATGTGAGTATTTGCCTGATATATGTGTGTTTGTGTGTGTTTATGGATGTGTGCTTATGTGTTGTGTATGCATGTATATGGGCTGGGATTTAGCTCAGTTGGTAGAGCGCTGCACTGCAGTCTCTGAGGTCCCAGGTTTGATTCCCAGCACCGCAAAAATGAGAAAAGGATGTGGCAATCCACTTCCTATGCAATCCTGAAACAGTCAGCCATTGAAAACCCTATGAGGGTTGCTATGAGTTGAACACGACTCGACGGCACCTAACAACAACATGCATGTATACATTATATACGCAAATGTGAATAAATCTACAGAGGGATCTTGGCACTCAAGCTGCTCTGTGCTTGAACACCTTGGTCCTCGACCAATGTTTTCGAGGGAATTCTGTTTAAGTGTTCAACCACTTGTTAGCCCTGGACCACCATGCTAAAACCTTTATGAGTCAGCACACTTACCCATGATGCTTCCTGGTGAGACATAGAGGACAAGGTCCCTTTATGCATCGATTTCAGGCAGTTAAAGACATTCCTGCTGCTGTGTTAACCATCTCAAATATATATATATATATATATATATATATATATATATATACATATATATATATATACATACATACATGTATACGTATATATGTATATATGTATATGTATATATGTATATATGTTTGTTGTTGTTGTTAGGTGCCATCAAGTCGGTATCCAACTCATAGTGACCTGGAGTACTACAGAAGAAACCCTATTGTCAGTGTTTCTCTGCTGTTTATAGGGTTTTCAATGGCGGATTGATTTTTGGGAGAGGGTTGCTGGGTCCTTCTCCACACACACACACACACACACACACACACACACACACACACACGTATCTACCATATGTCATCATGGCACCCAAGAAACTTTCTAGCACTAAAAGACAGAAAAAGTAAGAACAAAAGTTGGATTAAAAAAGAACTTACTGCTAAGTATGTGAGAGGTGCCCATGTGACTGGACTAACCATTGTGTGGTGCTGGAAGCAGTAAATACATTTCCATTAGTTCTTATGGGAAAAAAGTGCTTGGTACTCAAACTGGTTGACACTTGATCAGCCTTCTAGAATGGGCTGTGGTTCAGTGCTGGGGAGCACTGTGTAAGATTGAAATATAGATATGTATGTGCGCGTGCATGCGCGCGCGCACACACACACACACACACACACACACACACACACACCAGTGGTAGGAGTGAGGAACTGTCAAGAACCCAATTCTGGATTGAATTTTGTGCCCCTAAATGGTAAATCCAGGTGTTTTTGAATGTGACCTTCTTGGCAAAGACTTCATGAAGTTAAGATTAGGTTGCCCTGGATTAGGTGACTATAATCCAATGACCGATGTCTTTCTAACAGGATAAGTTTGGGTACAAAGAGAAAGAGAAACAGAGGGAAGACAGAAGATAGAAGCAGGGAGGGCTGAAGATGTAGCTCCCCGGTAGAGCACTTGCTTGGCATGTGCCAGGCCCTGGGTTTGACCCCCAACACTGTATAAAAACAAAACCAAATTTAGACAGGAACAGAGATTGGAGTTGGGCGGCCACAAGGGGCATCAAGGGCCACCAAGAAGTGCCAGGAATGTCAGCAGCTGCCAGAAGCAGCAAAGAAGTCCTCTCCACTAGGGCCTTTGTGGGGAGTTGTTGTTGTTAGGTGCTGTGGAGTCAGATCTGACTCATGGTGACCCAATGCACAACAGAACAAAACACTACCTGACACTGTGCCGTGCTCAGCACTATATCAGTGCTTCTCTGCTGCTCACAGCGCTTTTGATGGCTGATTATTTTGGGAATGGGTTGCCAGGTCCTTCTCCCAGGCCTGCAGCACCTGATGTTCCTAGGCGGTCTCCCATCTAAGGACTAACCAGGCCCAACCCTGCTTAGGGATTGGACACCGGGCTGGTAGGGCTGTAGGTTGGTGGGCCTATGCCCTGCTAACATGTTACATTTGGACTTATAGGCTCTAGAACTAGGAGGGAATACACTTTATTGTTCTAAGCCACCCAGTGCATAGCAGTTTGTTATGGAGGCCCTAGGAAACTGATCTAGCCACCTGAGCTATTTGTTGGTGGTTATGCTGCTCAAGGACATGCAAATGGAGATGACAAATAGGCAAGCAGATGTAGACTCTTAGAATTTAGGGGACAGGTCAGACAGGTGATGTAAATTTGGTAACTATATGATCCATTTTTCTCTTCTTTCTTTCTTTTTCTCCTTTCCTTCCTTCTTTCCCTTCTCTTCCCTCCTTCCTTTCCTCCCTTCCCTCCTTTCTTCTTTCCTTCCTTCCCTTTTATCTTTTCTTATCTTTCTCCTCCCTCCCTCTCCTCTCCTTCCTTCCTTCCCTTCTTTCTTTCCTTTCCCTTCCCTTCCCTTCCTTTTCCTTCCTTCCTTCCTTCCTTCCTTCCTTCCTTCCTTCCTCTCTCTCTCTCTCTCTCTCTCTCTCTCTCTCTTTCTTTCTTTCTTTCTTTCTTTCTTTCTTTTTCTTTCTTGCCTGCCTGCCTGCCTTCCTGCCTTCCTTCCCTTCTTCCTTCCTTCCTTCTTTCCTCCCCCTCCCTCCCTCTCTCCCGCCCTCCTTTCTTCCTTCCTTTCTCTTCCTTTTTTTTTTTTCCTTCTATACAGGTCTCATTATGTAGCCCAGGCTGGCCTTGAACTTATGATCTTCCTGCCTCAGCCTTCCAAGTGCTGGGATCTGAGGCCAGTGTGACCACACCCAGCACTCATTGTTTTCTTAATTTGGAGGTACTCTATACTTTTGACTTTTTGCCAACTATGTTATTAGTATAGATAATTAGCTCATTTTACATTGTATCCAAATTTGGGTAGCCAGTTTGTACAAATAACACTCTTTTCTAGTGATCAGTAAAATAGGAAGTTAAAAGCATGGCTTTTAGGTTCAGAATCCCTGGGTTTTAGTGCCAATTCCTATTTTCTATTTTTGTGGTCACAGGGAAATTATTACCTTTGTATTGTAATTTTCCTTATCTGTAAGCCTATAAAGAGTCCCCAAACCTTATGAAGTTTTGGGATGATTAAATGGGATAATTCTGGCAAAGTAATTGTTAGTGTCTGCTACATATTAAGCACTCAATAAGTATTAGCCATATTAGTATTAATTTCATGCACTTATGTCAAAATTAGTCAATTTTATGCTTACTAATTTCAATAAGGGGTAGAGTTTAGCTCAGTTGATAGAGTGCTGCTCTGTGTTCTCAGAGGCCCTGGGTTCAATATCCAGCATGGCAAAAATGGGAGAAAGATGTGGTAGCCCACTCCTAAAACAATCCCAAAACAATCAGCCATTGTAAACCCTATGAATAGCAGAGAAGCACTGACAGAGTGCCAGGCATGGCACAGTGCTGGGGAATGTATCATTCTCTTGTGTGTAGGGTTGCTATAGCTCCAACCTGACTCGGGGACACCTAACCACCACAACAACAAATTAGTAGAAATTTTCTTATAAAAATCCTTAGCTTATTTTCCAGAAACTTCACTCCAGCAGGAACTCTTAAAAATAGTACCCTTTTGCTTTGTAAAAGATAGTTGCATGCCGGGCACAGTGTCGCACGCCTGTAATCCCAGCAGCTTGGGAAGCAGAGGCAGGAGGATCGCAAGTTCGAGACCAGAGGCAGTCTGCGTAATTTAGCGAGACCCTGTCTCAAAAAGTGAAAAAAAAAAAAAAGTGGGCTGGGGGTGCAGCTCAGTGGTCCAGCACTTGCAAAGCATGTAGGCGCAAGGCCCTGGGTTCAACCCCCAGTACCAAAAAAAAAAAAAAAAAAAAAAAAAGTTGCATGTAGCTTCTAGAGAGAAGGTTCTCTGACATGAGTTGGCTGGGACAGCCTGTGATAACATTACTTAGGACTTTTCAGGCATGGTGGGGAGGGGGTGCATAATATTCCAGGAGAATCCTATGGGACTTTGGATTCCGAACTTTGGCAATTCAGAAACAAGTCCCTAAAGGTAGCCATCTCTGTGCTTATGAAAGACATTTATTTTTTCTGTTTTGTTAATAAATATGGAAGGACCTTAACACCAGAGGGCAGTATTTTATAGTAGTTGCCAAAATCTCCTTACAGTCAGTGTCACTATCTGATGGATTAAAAATATGTCTTATGCGTATTTGGTGTTTTCTCTCGTGTTGTATATAATACACCAGTCCCGGGATTCAATGAGTCTAGAATTTCATAAACAGCAGGATTTTTAAAAAATTTAATTCTGGTTTGTTGAGTTCCACCTCTCCGAATTAACTTCCACAATGAGCTGTGCTGTATCCGGGGGTGGCCTGATTGACACGGATGAGTGATCTCTTACAGCACCACGGCCCCCGGTGGACCCTAGCAGTGACGCATTTTAAAAGCCAGATTTGTGTGCAGCCAGCAGACTTGATTTGGCTTCAGCAATGATCAGAATTTGTGAATTTTGTTCCAGAAAACTATCCTGGTCTTACTAAGAAGAGAATGGGCTTTTTTTTTTTTTTTTTTTTTTTTTTCATCCAGAAAGTTTCATGCAATTTATTTAATGCACATTTATACTTTTTGTAGTTTAAAAACAACAGACAACAGGGGGTGCATTTTGATATGCTACAGTGGGTCACACATCTCTTTTTGCTTGCTAGTTTCCATTTAATAAAGCCTTATACTTGTGGTTATTTATTTATTTTTATTTATTTTTTTATTAGAAATTTTTAATGTACATCATAATGTGATTCATTTTGACATGCTTTTCGTTGTGACAATTTTCATATATGCAATTTGATAAGCTTTATTCATATACTTGTGGTTATTTATGAGGTACAAGATGCTATTTCAATATATATATACAATATGTGTCTGCAGCCATTAGTACCCTGGCATCTGATCCTGCCAAATCTCAGAAGCTAAGCAGGGTCAGCCTGGTTAGTTCTTGGATGGGAGACTGCCTGGGAACACCAGGTGCCGCAGGCCAGGGAGAAGGATCTGGCAACCCACTCCCGAAACAATCAGCCATTGAAAACCCTGTGAATAGTAGAGAAGCACTGACATAGTGCTGGGCATGGCACAGGATTGGGGAGTGTTTTGTTCTGTTGTACATAGGGTAGCTATGACTCGGATCCGACTTGAGGGCTCCTAAGAACAACAACAACAACAACAACAATGACAACAATATACAATATGTACTGGTCAAATCTGGGTGATTAAGGTTTCTTCCTCCTTACCATTGCTTTGCATTTGGAGCCTTCAAGCGCCTCTCTTCTAGTGATTCATAAAGCAGGTTATCAAGAACTAGTCACCCCACTGCACTATGAACGCTACATGTTTCTCAAAAAAAAATTAAGGAAAAAGAAATGTTAACATCTTGATTTGATCATATACACATGTATTCAGTTATGCCACTGTACCCCATAAATTTTTACAATTAAAATAAAACAATTTAAAGGCAGAAGTAAGAGGACAGTGAGTTTGAGGCCAGCCTGGGTTACATAGCGTGACTGTCTCAAAAAACAAAAACTAAAACTAAAAAGAAAAAACTAAAAAAATGTGGCTCTTTATGGACACATAATAAATGTACCTGTTAAAAGAATAAAAATCCTACATGTATAGCTAATAATTCTATAGCAAAAAACTGAATAAAAATGGAGGAATTAGTAATCAAAATATATAAAACCATATAGTGAATCTTTAAAATACTTTCTTTTTAAAAAGTTTTATTTTACTTGTATATATTTATGAGGAAAATTGGAATGATTTGATGCACATATGCAGCGTGTACTGATCAACTCAGGTTAATTACCATTTCCATCGGCTTATCCTTACATTGGAGTCTCTGAATACTTCTCTTGTAGTTATAAAATATACAATAGGTTAAAATATTTTCTCATTCTTCTGGTAATCTTGTTAAAACAGGAAAGCAGATTCATATGCATATTGACTGTTGTTGTTGTTAGGTGCTGTTGCGTTGGATCTGATTAATAGCAACCTATGTACAGCAGGTGGAAACACTCTCCGATTCTGTGCCACGCACAAGATCTTATTTATGCTTAAGCCCATTGGTGCAGACACTGTGTCAATCCATCTGGTGAAGGGTTTTCCCTTTCTTCACTGACCTGCCACTCTCCCAAACATGATGTCCTTCTCCAGGGATTGGTCCTTCCTGACTACATGTCTAAAATACGTAAGACACAGTTGAGTCATCCTTGCTTCCAAGGGGCACTCTGGCTGCACTTCTTCTAGGATAAATCTATTGGTTCTTTTGGCAGTCCATAGTATATTCAATATTTATCTCTAGTGCCATAATTCAAAAGCATCAATTCCTTTCCTGTCTCCCTCGTTCAATGTCCAGCTTTCACAACCATATGATGCAACTGAAAATATCATGGCATGAGTCAGGCACATCTTCATCTTCAACATGACATCTTTACTTTTCAATACTTTAAAAAGATCTTTTGCCACAGCTTTTCCCAATGCAATGCGTCTTTTGATTTCTTGACTGCTTCTTCCATGTGTATTGATTGTAGAACCAAGCAAAGCAAAATCATGGACAACCTCAATCTTTTCTCCATTTATTGTGAAGTTGCATACTGACCCAGTTGTAAGGATTTTTGTTTTGTTTGATGCTTAGTCACAATCCATAATGAAGGCTATGTTCTTTGATCTTCATCAATAAATGTTTCAAATCCTGATCACTTTCAGCAAGCAGAGTTGTGTCATCTGTATAACATAAGTTGTTAATGGGTCTTCCTTTAATCCTGATGCCAGGTTCTTCTTCAAATAGTTCAGTTTCTTAGATTATTTTCTCAGCATAGAAATTGAAAAGATATGGTGAAAGGATACAGCCCTGATGCACACCTTTCTCAACTTTAAACCAGGCAGTGTTTCCTTGTTCTTTTCCAACAACTGCCTCCTGGTTCATGTACAGATTCCTCATGAGTACAATTAAGTCCTCTGATATTCCCATTCTTCAAAGTGTTATCCATAATTTGTTATGATCCACACAGTCAAATGCCTGTGCATGGTCAACAAAACATAGATAGACATCTTTCTGACATTCTCTGTTTTCACCTAATAACCACCTGATATCAGCAATGATGTCCCTTGTTCCCCACCCTCTTCTGAATCCCACTTGATTTCCTGGCAGTTCCCTGTCTATATACTGCTGCAGTCGCTTTTGAATGATCTTTAGTAAAATTTTGCTTGTGTGTGATATTAATGACATTGTTCGATAGTTTCCACATTCAGTTGGATCCCCTTTTCTGTGAATAGGCATAAATATGGATATCTTCCAGTCAGTTGGCCAGGTAGCTGTTTTCCAAATCTGTTGGCATAAACATGTTAACACTTCCAGTGCTGCATCTGTTTGTTGAAACATCTCTATTGGTATCCCATCAATTCCTGGAGCCTTGTGTTTCACCAGTTCCTTCAAGGCAGCTCATTGTTCAATACCATTGGTTCCTCTTCATATGCAACCTCTTGAAATTGTTGGTCAGCTACTAATTCTTTATTTGTATAATGACTCTGTATATTCTTTCCATCTTCTTTTGATGTTTCCTGCATCATTTAATATTTTCTCTGTAGAGTCTTTCACTATTGCCACTTGAGGCTTGAATTTTTTTTCCAATTCCTTAAGCTTGAGAAACACAGAGCATGTTCTTTCCTTTTGGTTCTCTGTCTCTAGCTCTTTGCACATGTCATTATTACATTTGTTTTTGTCTTCTCGAGCTGCCTTTTGAAATCTTCTGTTTAGTTCCTTAACTTCATCCTGCCTTCCTTTTACTTTAGCTGCTCCACATTCAAGGGCAAGTTTGAGAGTCTTTTTTGACATGCAATTTGGTCTTTTCTTTTTTTTCCCTGTCTTTTAAATAACTTATTGCTTTCTTCATGAATGGTATCTTTTATGTCATGCCACAGCTCGTCTGGTCTCCTATCATTTGTGTCTAATGCATTAAACCTGTTCTTGAGGTGGTCTCTCAACTCAGGTGGGATATACTCAAGATTATACGTTGGCTCTTGTACACTTGTTCCAATTTTCTTCAGTTTCAGTTTCAACTTGCATATGGGAAGTTGGTCTGATCCACAATCAGAACCTGGTCTTGTTCTGCCATTTGATATGGAGCTTTTCCATTGTCTCTTTCCACAAATGTAGTCAATTTGGTCCCTGAACGTTCCATCTGGAGAAGTCCATGTGTATAGTCGCCATTTATATTGGTGAAAAAATGTATTTGCAATGAAAAGGTCATTGATCTGACAAAATTCTATCAGGAAATCTCCAGCATCGTTTTCAACTGCTGAGCATTCTTTGTTTCCAACCTTTGCATTCCAGTCACCAGTAATTATTAGTACATCTTGATCGCGTGTTTGATCTATTTCTGATAGCAGAAGCTGGTAGAAATCTTCCCTTTCTTCATTTGTGGCCTTAGTGGTGGGTGCATAAATTTGAATAATAGTCACATTAACTGGCCCTCCTTGTAGGTGTATGGAAATTATTCTATCACTGACAGCATTGTATTTCAGGACAGATCTTGAGATGTCTTTTTGGATGATGAATGCAACCCCATTTCTCTTTAGTTTGTCATTCCCAGCTTAGTAGACCATATGATTATCTGACTAAAATGGCCCATGCCAGTCCATTTTAGCTCACTGATGCCTAGAATGTCAATGTTTATGCACTCCATTTCTCTTTTAACGATTTCTAATTTTCCTAGATTCACACTATGCACATTCCATGTTCCAATTATTAGTGAATGTTTATAGTTTTTCTCCTCATTTTGAGTCTTGCCACATCAGAAAATGGAGGTCCCTGGGCTTTTACTCCATTTCTATCATTAAGGTAGACTCTACTTTGAGGAGGCAACTCTTCCCCAGTAATCTTTTGAGTGCCTTCCAACCTGGGGGGCTCATTTTCCGGCATTCTATCTGACAGTGTTTCTTTGCTATTCATAGGGTTTTCAATGGCTAATTGTCTCAGGAATGGTTCTCCAGGTCCTCCTCCCTAGTCTGTCTTAGTCTGGAAGCTCAGCTGAAACCTGTCCTCCATGGGTGACCCTGTTGGTATCTGAGATACCGGTGGCATAGCTTTAGCCTCATAGCAACACACAAGCCCTCACAGTACAGAAAACTGACAGATGTGTAGAGGATTTATATTGACTAGACAATTCTTATTTTCTCCTTTTAAAAGAGGTTTTCTTTCCTGCTGCACATCTAATATATATTCTTTGTAGAAAAAAATATTGCTAGAAAGTGAGCTTATTCCAAGGCAGCCAAGGGCAAGAACTTCCTGTGATGCCAACAGGTTTCTTCTTTTTTTTACTTTGCTTTTTTCTATTCCCACTTCTTGTTATTGTTGTGGAAGAAGCAGCAATAGGAATAATCAAATGAGAATAATGATAATTGCTACATGTATTGAATTCTTCATTGTGTGCCAATCATTGTGAGACGATATTACATGCACCATCTCATTTAAGCCCATGAGCCAGGTACTGTTTTCATGTCAGCATTATAGGTGATAGAACTGAAACTTGGGAACATTAGAAGGTACAGTCAGCCTCCAAGATGGTCCCCAATCATCCCCTCCTTCCTGGTATTTGCATAATGGTATAGCCCCCTTCTGGGCTTTACCAAGGCTGGTTTGTGGAACAAATGGCATATGGCAGAAGATAGGGCATGCTTCTTCTGATGTTAGGTTATAAAAGACTGTGGCTACCTTCCTAGGCACTGTATTTTTTTTTTTTCCGGTACTGGAGGTTGAACCCAGGGCCTCGTGCTTGCATGTTTTGCAAGTGCTGGACCACTGAGCTGCACCCCCAGCCCATTTTTATTTTTTATTTTTTTGAGACAGGGTCTCGCTAAGTGACGCAGACTGCCTCTGGTCTCGAACTTGCAATCCTCCCACCTCTACCTCCCGAGCTGTTGGGATTACAGGTGTGCACCACTGCACCAGAGGCTGGCACTGTCTTTTTGACTCTCTCAGGTCACTTGTTCTGGGGTGTGGTGGTTTGAGAGCATCCTCCAAAGTTCACCTGTTGGAAATGTAGTCTCCAGTGCAACAGTGTTGAGAGTGGGACATTGAAGAGGTGATTAGATTATGAGGACTCTGTTCTCACACGTGGATTAATGCTGTTATCATGAATGTGGGTTTGTTATTAAAGGGGGTTCAACTCCACACCCTTCTTGAATTTTTCTTGTGTGGGGTGTGTTCATACTCTTTCTTCCTCTTCTACCTTCTGCCTTCCACCATGGGGTGACTGAGTAAGAAGGTTCTCATCAGAACTATAAGCCAAATAAATTTCTGTTGATAAATTAGCTAGCCTGTGATATTCTATTATAGTAGCACAAGATGGACCAAGGTGTGTGGAAAACTGGCTGCCATGTTGTGAGGATGCTCAAGCAGCCTATACAGAGGTCCAAGGGGTAAGGAACAGAGACCTTTGATAACAGCCACTGAGGAACTAAAACTTGCCAACATCTTATGAATGAGTGTAGAAGTGGATTCTCTATCCCTATTTGAGCCTTCATATAGCTGTAGCCCTGGCAAGTCACTTGACTGCAACCTTGTGAGAGAATCTGAGCCCACACCATTCAACTAAGCTGCTCTTGGATTCCTGATCCTTACAAACACATGAGATATTCAGTGATAGTTGTTTTAAGATGTTAAATTTTGGAATTGTGCGTTATGCAGCAGCAGATAACAAATACAAATAACTTCCCTAAGGTCATCCTGTTGAGAAGCAGTGGAACTAAAATTTGAACTTGAGTTTGTCACATTTCAGAGCCTGAGTCTATGACCACTGGGCTCCATGGCTTTGGAGTCAGCCCCAATATCTATCCTGCTCTCTTTGGGCCTGTTGAGAATCATACCTGGGTCTTGGGGTTCATTGTGGCCTGTGGGACTGAGTGTAGTGGCCCCATGATGTCTAGTGCCATCTCTTCCTCATTCCCTGCATTGAAAATTTTTGCCTACTTATTTTAAACTCCCTGAATTGTCTTGACAAGCATTTGAAGAAAGCATATTTAAGGTGTGGATTGTGATTGCCAACCTAAGAAGGTATCCAGACTTCAATCTGAGACTCAGGAAACTTTAAAGAGTTAGATAGTAAATATTTTAGACTTTGTGGCTTTATTATTGTTTGTTTTTGTTTTGAAACAGGGTCTTGATAAGTAGTCCAGGCTGCGCCGGAACTCACCATGCAGCCCTGGCTACCTTGAACTAGTGATCCTCTTGCCTTAGCCTCCCAAGTGCTGGGATATAATAAGAGTTTTTCAGAAATGCTGTCTTGACCCAATTTTGACACTCCAGGTAGAGGCCAGCCAGTTTCCCTTCTTAAGCAGTTAGTTAAATGCACACCCCAATCCACCTCACCTCTCACACTTTGGGCTCCCATGCAACCATCCTAGTTGCCCCAGAGCCAGACACCTGACAACCAAGGACAGTCCCTAAGCCCCAGATCATTTGGAAATTATTGAAATTGGCCAATCCTAGATCTGTTTGCCCTGCGTCACCCTTTCCTTCTTGAGAAAGCCCTGATACATGCACTTGCCCACTGTCCCTTTTCCCTCTGCTTCCTGACCAGCCCTGGTGCTTCCCTGGGAGGCCCTGTGCAATATACTGTGTTCTCCCTTAGGGAACAGTGAGTCACTAAACTGTAAAACCATTTCTTGACTCTTTTTTTTCCTTGTTTCTGGCCTCACCACACCTTATCCAAGGTAATATGGTTAACACAGTGGGCCAGACAGTCCTAGTCACAGCTACTTCACTCTATCCCTACGTGTCTGCCTGCTTGTTATGCTGTGGGGACTTGAATGTGGCTGGGATGCTGAAAGCTATGCCACCAGTATCTCAGATACCAGTGGGGTCACTATGGTGGATAGGGTTCAGCTGAACTTCCAGACTCAGAGAGAGTAGGGAGAAGGACCCGGCAGCCCACACCCAAAGCAATTACTACTGAAAACCGTATGGATGCAGAAGAGCACTGTCAAATATAGTGCCAGAAAATGAGCCCCCTCTGGCTGGAAGGCATTCAAGAAGAAACTGGGGAAGAGGTGCCTCCTCAAACTAGAGTGGACCTTAATGATGGGAATGGAGTAGAGGCCCTGAGACTTTCTTTTGCTGGTGTGGCACAACTCAAAATGAGAAGAAACACAGTGACTGCAACATTGGGCTCAAACATAAGAAGATTGTGTGCATGGCACAATGTCAGGTAGTGATGTGTTATACACAGGGTCACTGACTCAGTCACTATGAGTCAGACCCGACTTGACAGCACCCAAAAACAACAACATCACTCCATCATTGTAATGCCACAACAGCCATAGACGATATATAAATGAATGTGATGGGATTCCAGTAAAACTTTATTTATAAAAATAAGTGGTGGGCCAACTTTGTCCCATAAACTATAGCTTACTGAATTCTTCTCCCCTTTCTCTTTCTCCTCCTCCTCCTCCTCCTCTTCCTCCTTCTTTTGAGGTACTAGGGTACCAGTGATTGAACCCAAAGCCCCATACATGCTAGGCAAGTGCTTTACCAGTGAGCTACATCCTCCTTAATTTTAATTTGAGACAGGATCTCACTACATAGCCCAGATTGTCTTGAAACTTGAGGTCCTCCTGCCTCAGTCTCCAGAGTAGCTGGGACTGCAGGCATGTACTACTGCACCTGGCTACTGACTCCTTCTTTAGAATATCCTCTTCAGAATACCAGGGGTACCAAAAAATGTATACACATTTTAAGAGACATTATTTATGTATTATTTTTTGAAGTTAATGTGGAGTATGGTGCTCTGGATCCTATTTCTACTATGGCATCAGAACAAGTATATGACACATTCCTAAAACAGCAAAATGGAAAGATCTTGGTGCCCTCTGTACATATTAATCAATAAATCATTTCAAACTGTCAGTTGACACGGAAGGACACTTGCAAAACCTTTAAAGGTATTTTGTTATCCTCTCTGATCTGTTTGGGATCTGGGGCCTGTCTGCCAATTATAATATAGTTTTATGACTTCACATTGATATTAGCAAAACTGGAACCACCATATGGGGGGCTAACTCTGTGCCAGCTGCTGTGTCAAATGCTTTGTGTTCATTGTCACTATGAATTTTCCTAAGGATAACTTTATCTTCCCACTTAACAGATGGGAACACTGAGGCTCAGAGAAGCCTAAGAAGGTGCATTTAGTCAATGGTGGAGGGAGCAGTCTGTGAGGGGGACTTAAAAGATCATGTTCTTAATCTAGTTATGCAACTCTAATGTTTTAAAAATGACTATTGGCTTCATTTGCAATTATCTAACATCCTATTTCTTTTGTTATGTAACATAATTTAGGTATTCCCCAAAAGGATAGACATACTTTTTTGGTAACTGGATGTTGTGCACAGTGACAGGATTGATTTTTGCATTCATTTTTACTCACAATAGAATATATAAGAATTGTTAATTTCCCCTTAGGGAGAATCAAGTGCCCCAGGCACTGATTGATAAATCAATAAATCTTTAGTGATCCTGGTAAATCAGTGGTCACACACATGTCAACCTTATCTCCAGAGTACAGATTTCACTGAGGCCAAGTGTGTTAGCTGCTTTCCATCATTTTCTCCCTCTAAATTGTAATATACTAAGGTATTGAAATGAATCCCGAAGATTCAGGCTTCCCCCCCATCCCCCACCCCCCGTTTTTCTTTTTTAAAAAATAGCAGTAGGGATCGTGGTTTTTCTGGCTGTCTTCAGGAGAGAACTCAGTTGTTTGCATATTTGCATTTCAACCCCTAACCTCTCCGGAGGACAAATGGCTGTCTGACTATGCAGCCCACGGCCAGAGCATTGGGAGTGTGGATTAAGCCTGTGAATGCTGACTAGCTTCGCACAGCTTTCCCAGCGTGTGTGAAGAATGTGCTTGTAGCTGGGAGGCAAACATAACATCCAAAGCTGAGCAAGAATTTTGAAAAATAGTTGTCTTATGTATAAATTTATTTTGCTCTTAGTATTTTCTTCCTGCCTATTTCATTACTCCTGATTTCTACTTTCTTTTAAAATAGCTGGGTTTGGTTGGATAGTCTCTGGAGCGGAAGTTTTCCTCACTTGCCCAATACCACGGTCTTGATTTTTAAAATTTTCTTTGTTTCATTATCATTTAAACCCCAAGCCATTGGTGAGTGGCTCAGATTTCTATCCCCTCGGTAGAGAAGGCCTGGTGATTTCCACAAGAGATGTCTGTATAGCCTTCTTTGCAAAAATCATGGCTTGTTTGGAAGCATTGACAGGTGACAGCTTAGGTTTGTAGCCCTTATAATAGCAACGAGGCTTTGGGCTGTGGATTTATCTCCCTAACAATTTTTAGTTATTATTGTGCTTACTTTTAGGGCAAAACAAATGCATTCTCGTCACGGGCTCTTTATTCTTTTAGCAAAGAAGAATTTATTATAGCCGTGTGAATTTATGTTGTTGTTGTTAGGTGCTGTGGAGTTGGTGTCCAACTCATAGCCACCGTATGTACTAGAGACAAAACACTATTGTCAGCCCTTCTCTGCTGTTCATAGGGTTTTCAATGGAGGATTGATTTTTGGGAGTGGGTTGCCAGGTCCGTCTCCCAAGCTTACAGCCCCTGGTGTTCCCAGGCGGTCTCCTATCCAAGTACTAACCAGGCCCGACCCTGTTTAGCTTCTGTGATCTGACCAGATCAGATACCACAGTGGTACAGCTGCAGGCATGTGACTTTACATTGCTGTAGAAAAATGAAACTAATTTGATGGGTTGCTACATTGATATGGAGGATCACAAGGAACAAACAGATTGAGAACCTCCTTCTGGTAAGGCACTGTCAGTGGGGAAGAGAGAGCATGATCCAGAGTGAGGTCAAATTTGGTCCCTTCTGTCAGGAGTTTACGATTTAAGGCAGGATAAAGCATGTCTAGGAATTTACCCTTCAGTGGGAGCACCCAATTTGAGAGATTGTGGACCAGGTTGTGTTGGAGATAAACCCTGAAGGACACATAGCATTTTAACAACGTTACCAACATTTGTCATGGCTGTAAAAGCAGAGGGGCAGGGGTGTGTGCGCATGTCTGTGTGTCTGACTGACTGTGTCTGTCTCTCTGGGGAATGCTTACATATTCACTTACACTGAGTCAAGCATAGGGAAGCAGTGGGAGAGGATTTTCTAAAGATAATTTAAGTTTAAAATTTATTAACTCATTAGCTTTTTAGGTGATTAGCAATGCATATTTTCCTTTCACATGCAATAAAATCAGATCCTTGTCCATGGGGATGATGATTAAATTTGTTATAATGTCAAAACTATTGCTAGCTATTTTGTAGATCAGGATGTGGCTGACATATAACAAGCTTGACACTGTAATTCTTAAAGATATTTACAGTAATGCTGCCCTGTAGGCCAGTGTCTTGGTGAAGTGAAATTCCATTATACAGCCTGGGCTTGCTGTATTAATTATTTACCTCTTCTTTTAAACTGGAAATTGATCAAAAAGTTGAAGCCAAATATCAAAATTAGTGGCAATGGTATTAACTGTTTTCTTTTCTTTTCTTTCTTTTTTTTTTTTTTTCTTCAGTACTTGGGGTTTGAACCCAGGGCCTCATGCACTCTCCCACTGAGCTGCACCTCCAGCCTGCTTTTTTTTTTGGTACTGGGGGTTGAACCCAGGACCTCGCGCTTGCATGCTCTGCAAGTGTTGGACCACTGAGCTGCACTCTCAGCACATTTTTTACTTTTTGAGACAGGGTCTCGCTAAGTTACGCAGACTGCCTCTGGTCTCGAACTTGCGATCCTCCTGCCTTTGCCTCCCCAGTCACTGGGATTATAGAGATGCACCACTGCACCTGGTTCTTTTCTTTTCTTTCTTTTTCTTTTTTAAAAAGGCTTACTTCAATTTACTATTGGGATGAGCTAAAATATTTCACTTGTAGTGTTATGAAATGGATAACATGAAATAGCCTTTCTATTAAAAATTCTGCTAATTGAGATTTCTGGTTATGCTATATTAGAAGAGACAATAAATTTTAACATTTCCTACTATTTTTACTTTTTGTATGTTTTTGAGTGAGAAACTAATATTACTTTGAATATATACCTTGTGGACACTGCTGTGCTTACATCTGAGGGAGCAGGGAAATTTTTTTCCCTTTATTTATAAATGTTGGTGGGGTACAGAGTAATAAGAATTTTGCTATTTCCATTATGCGGGCTGAGATTTAGCTCAGTTGGTAGAGCACTGCGCTGCAGTCTCTGAGGTCCTGAGTTCAATTCCCAGTACCGCAAAAATGGGAGAAGGACCTGGCAATCCACTCCCAAGGCAATCCTGAAACAGTCAGCCATTAAAAACCCTATGAGGGTCACTATGAGTTGGGTACCAACTCCATGGCACCTAACAACAACAACAACATTTCCATTATGCAATGATTATATCACTTTTGGTTATACTTTCATCAACTTACATAGTTTACAGAGCTATTTGATTAATATGTAATAAAATAATATGCAATCATGGCTTATATTCTCATCAATTTTTTCTTTCCTTTTCCT
Source organism: Pedetes capensis (assembly GCA_007922755.1). Classification (NCBI taxonomy): domain Eukaryota; kingdom Metazoa; phylum Chordata; class Mammalia; order Rodentia; family Pedetidae; genus Pedetes; species Pedetes capensis. The sequence continues at coordinate 19,091 of VMDO01017103.1, read as the reverse complement.
ATCTTTTCCATATATTCACATAGTTGCATCATATATTTTGAGATTTTCCTCTCCCCCTTTTCTCTTTTACTTTATTTCCCTCTCCTTTCCCCTCCCCCCCTTGCCACCCATGGATCCCCTCTCCCTTCTTTCTACTCTGCTTATATTTTCCATTCTTAGATAAGTATTAAAGTATTATTGTTCATTTTTATATATCCAAATACGTATAGAGTTTTTCTTTAAGTTAGATTTAGGACCCATGTATGAGTGAGAACATATATTTCTCTTTTTGGGACTGAGTTTGTTTGCATAAGATGATGTTCTCCAGTTCTATCCATTTGCTACAAATGACATAATTTCATTCTTCTTTATTGCTGGGTAATATTCCATTGTGTATATGTACCACAATTTTTCAATCCACTCCTCTGTTTATGGTCATCTTGGCTGATTCTATAACATTGCAATTGTGAAGAGTGCTGCATTAAATATGGAAATACAGATGTCCCTGTGGTATGAGAACTTATCTTCCTTTGGGTATATCCCCAGGAGTAATATAGCTGGGTCATATGGCAGTTCTAATCTTAGTTTTCAAGATACCTCCATATTGATTTTCAAAATGGCTGAACTAATTTACAGTCCCATGAACAGTGTAAAAGTGTTCCTTTTTCTCCACATCTTTGTGAGCATTTGTTATTATTTATTTTGTTAATCTTGACCATTCTTACTGGAGTGAGATGGAATCTCAGTGTTGTTTTGATTTGCATTTCCCTAATGGTTAGGGACATTGAGTATTTTTTCATGTGTTCATTGGCCATTTATACTTCTTCATTTAAGAACTGCCTGTTCAGTTCCATTGCCCATTTATTTATTGGGTTATTTTTTGGTTTGGTGTTTGATTTCTTGAGTTCTTTGTATATTCTAGAAATTAGTCCTCTGTCCAATGTGTAGGATGCAAAGATTTTTCTCCCATTCTGTAGGCTCTCCCTCTACTCTGTTGATTGTTTCCTTTGCTGTACAGAAGCTTTTTAATCTCATGTAATTCCATTTTTCAATTCTTGCTACACTTTCCTGGGCAATTGGAGACTTGCTGAGGATATATTAGCCTATGCCTATGTGTTAGAGCATGTTCCCTGTCTTTTATTCTAGTAGTTTTAGAGTTTCTGGTTTTATGTTGAGGTCTCTGATGCATTTTGTGTTGACTCTTGTACAGAGCGAGAGATATAAGTCTATTTTCAGTCTTCTGCATATGGATATTCAGTTTTACCAACACTATTTGTTGAAGAGGGCTAGGATTTAGCTCAGTTGGTAGAATACTGCTCTGCGTTCCCTGAGGCCCCGAGTTCAACCCCCAGCACTGCAAAAATGGGAGAAGGACGTGGCAGCCCACTCCTGAAACAATTCTGAAATAATCAGCCATTGAAAACTGTGAGATTTGTGATGAGTTGGACCTGACTCCACAGCATCTAACAAATCAGGCGGCTGTAGTTGTGTGGGTGTATCTCTGGTTCTTTAATTCTGTTCTGCTGATTTGCAGGCCTATTTTTGTGCCAGTACCAAGCCGTTTTGGGGGGCAGGGAAATTAATTGGCTAAGGTCTTTTCTTTTCTTTTACTTTCTTACATTCATTCTTTCTTTCTTTCTTTCTTTCTTTCTTTCTTTCTTTCCTTCTTACATTTTCTCTTTTCTGGGTTTTTTTTTTTTTTTTTTTTTTTTTTTTTTTTTTTTTTTTTTTTTTTTTTTGGTGCTGGGGATTGAACTCAGGGCCTCATGCATGCTAGGCAAGTGCTCCATCACTGAGCTCCATCCCTAACACAAGACTGAATTCAAAAACACGTTAAAATATGCTATTTGTAAATGAGATAGATTAGGATTTGAAGGAAGGAATTTCTTTATTTGCTTGAAACTGATATTATTTAGTCACATTTCTGAGGAATTATTAGGAGGAAGAGAATTATAGCATACCTTTTTATTTTTGGTATGGGGCAGGGGTTGAACTAAGGGCCTTGTGCATTCTTTGCAAGTGCTCCACCACTGGGCTGCATGTCCCTACCCCAGGTTTATATTTACTTTTTATTTTGGGACAAGATCTCACTAAGTTACACAGGCTGCCTCTGGCCTTGAACTTGCAATTCTCTTGCCTCAGCCTCCCAAGATGCTGGAATTACAGGTGTATGCCACCATGTCTAGCTGTAGCATACCTCTTTTTTTATTGAAATTTTTAATGTACACCTCAATGTGATTCATTCTGACATGCTTTTCATTGTGACATTTCCATATATGCATTTTGTTGTACATTATACATATAATATCCCCCTTACCCTCTTGTGTGCTTCCTCCCCCTGTCTTACCCCCCATCAAAGACTTCTCTTCCATTTACTTGTCTTTTTATGGTAATATTTTTCTATATATCCTTGGGTTCCAGTTCTGTTTAAGATAGAAACTTTTCTGTAGTGAACTTTCTTTTTACTATGTCAGAACTATTACATGCATTTTCGAGATCATCTATAATAATACCATTCTTAGCTTTCTTTTCTTTTATTATGATCTGACCTTTGTATAGGATTTTTTCCTTCTTATAATTTTGATTCAGCTCCTACATATGAATGAGAACATGTGATGTTTCTTTTTCTGAGCTTGTGTTCATTCACTTAAAATAATTTTCTCCATCCATTTTGCTGCAAATGGCATTATTTCATTTTTTTGATTGCTGAGTAGTATTCCATTGTGTATATGTACCATAGTTTTTTTTAATCCATTCTTCTGTTGAAGGGCACTTTGGTTGATTTCATACCCTTGATATTGTGAAAAGTGCTGCATTGAACATGGAGATGCAGGTGTCTCTGTGGTATGATGACCTATCTCCTTATGGGTAAATTCCCAATAGTGTTATATGGTAGATCAATTTTTAGTTTTTTAAGATACCTCCATATTGATTTCCACAGTGGTTGGACCAATTTACAGCTCCACCAACAATATAAGAGTGTTCCCTTTTCCACGCAACCTCGCCAGCATTTGTTGTTATTTGTTTTAGTGATCTTGGCCATTCTTACTGGTGTAAGGTGAAATCTCAGAGTTGTTTTAATTTGTATTTTCCTAATGGCTAGGGATATTGAGCATTTTTTCATGTGTTTCATGGCTTTGTGGACCTCTTCATTTGAGAATTGTCTATTCAGTTCCTTTGCCCATTTGTGTACTGGGTTATTTGTTTTCTTGGGAATTTTTTTCTTGAGTTCTTTATAATTCAATAATTAGACCTTTGTCTGATGTATAGGATGTGAAAATTTTTTCCCATTCAGTGGGGGTTTCCTTGACTCTGTTAATTGTTTCTTATACTGTGCAGAAACTTTTTAATTTCATGTAATCCCATTTATCCATTCTTGTTGCAATTTCTTGAGCAATTGGAGTCCTATTAAGGAAATACTTTCCTATGCCTATATGATGGAGTGTATTGCCTATCTTATCTTCTATAAGATTTAAAGTTTCTGGTTTTATGTTGAGATCTTTTATCTATCTTGAGTTAACTCTCATCTATATTGAGAGATGCGGGTTGGCTTTCATTTTTCTGCATGCCGATGTCCATGTTTCCCAGCACCATTTATTGAAAGGCTATCCTTTTTCCAGTTTACTTGCTTTGCTTCTTTGTCAAAAATAAGGGGGCTATAGGTGTGTTGCGGCATTTCTGGGTCTTCTACTCTGTTCCAGATGTCTTCAGGCCTATTTTTATGCCAGTACCAAGCTGTTTTTGCTACCACTGCACTGTAGTATAGCTTGAAGTCAGGGATTGTGATTCCACTTGCATTAGTTTTGCAGCTTAAGAGTGTTTTGGCTATATGTGGTCTTTTGTGGTTCCATATGAATTTTTGGATCATTTTTTCTATTTCTGTAAAGTCAGTCAGTGGAATTTTAATAGGGATTGCATTAAATCTATAAATTGCTTTTGGTAGGATAGCCACTTTTACTATATTAATTCTCCCTACCAAGGAGCAGGGAAGGTCTTTCCATTTTTCAGTGTCCTCTGCTATTTCTTTCTTTAATGTTTTGAAATTTTGCTTGTAGAGATCTGAGGGGTCTTTGGTTAGATTGATTCCAAGGTATTTAATTTTCTAGTGGGCTATCATGAAAGGTATTTTTTTTCTGAAATTTCCTTCTCTACCTGTTTGGAATTGGTGTAAAGAAAAGCTATTGATTTTTGTGTGTTGATTTTATATCCTGCCACTTTGCTGAAGGAGTTGATTAGTTCTAGAAGTTTTCTGGTTGAGGTTTTGGGGTCTTTCAGGCATAGAATCATATCATCGCAAATAAGGATAATTTGACCTCTTCATTGCCAATCTGTATCCTTTGATTTCTTTCTCCTGTGTGATTGCCCTTGTGAAGAGTTCAATTACTATGTTAAATAGAGTAATAGAGAGAGGACATCCTTACCTTGTTCCAGATCTAAGAGAAAATGGTTTCAGTTTTTCTCCATTTAATATAATGTTGGCTGTAGGTTTGTCATAGGTGTCTTATGAAATTAAAGTATTTGCCTGTTATACCTATCTTCTCCAGCATTTTTTTAATCAGGAGAATGTGTTGCACTTTATCAAAGGCCTTTTCAGCATCAATTGAGATGATCATGTGGTTTTTGTTTGCCAGTTTCTTGATATGTTGCATTACATTAATTGATTTCTGTATGTTGAACCAGCCTTGCATCTGTGGTATACATCCCACTTGGTCTTGTTGAATAATCTTTTTAATATGTTGCTGGATTCTGTTTGCCAGAATTTTATTAAATATTTTTGCATCTAAATTCATAAGGGAGATGGATCTATAATTCTATCTTAGGTGAATCTTTTCCTGGTTTAGGTATCAGGATGATGGTAGCTTCATAGAATGAATTTGGGAATGTTCCCTCCTTTTCTACTTTTTGGAATAATTTGAGAAAGATAGGTATTATATCTTCTTTAAAAGTTTGGTAAAATTCTGCTGTGAACCCATCAGGACATGGGCTCTTCTTTGTTGGGAGACTTTTTATTACCTTTTCTATTTCTGTATATGTAATGGGCTTATTTAGGTCAGTTGTCTTCTGGGATTAGCTTTGGTAATTCATACATGTTAATAAATTTATCCATTTCTTCTGCATTTTCATATTTTTGGGAATACAATCTCTCATAGTAATCCCTGATGATTTTCTGTATTTCATTGTAGCTGGTGGTTATGGACCCATTTTCTCTCATCTGTACCATGTTAGTTTTTTCCTTTGCTTTTTGATGAGATTGGCCAGAGGAGTGTCTATTTTATTAATCTTTTCAAAGAACCAGCTCTTAGTCTTATTAATTTTTTGAATTATCTCTTTGGATTCTAAATGAGATATTTCTCTATTTTTGTAATTTCTTTTTGGGTGCTCCTTTTAGCATTGATTTTTTGTTGGATTTCTAGTGTCTTAAGATGTGTCATTAGGTCATTTATTTGGCTCTTCTTTACTTTATCAATGAAAGCACTTAATGTTATAAATTTCCCTCTTAAAACTGCCTTTGCTGTTTCTCATATGTTTTGGTATGATGTGTTTTCATCATTATTTGATTACAGGAATTTTTTAAATTCCATTTTGATTTCATGAACAACCCATTGGTCATTCTGCAGTGTATTATTTAGTCTCCATGAGTTTGTAAAGTTTCTGGCATTATTCTTGCTCCTGAGCTCCAATTTTATTCCATTATGGTCTGATAAGGAACAGGGGATAATTTCTGCTTTTTTGTATTTGTTGAGGGAGTTCTTATGGACTAGCATATGATCTATTTTAGAAAACGTGCCATGTCGAGCTGAGAAGAATGTGTATTCCTCATTGTGTGGATGAAATAGTCTGTATATATCTGTGAGATCTAACTGGTTTAGGTTGTAGATTAGATTTGACGTTTCTCTGTTGATTTTTCATTTTGGTGACCTGTCTCTTGACAAAAGTGGGGTATTAAAGTCTCCCATTATTATTGTTTCTGGTCCAATAAAGTTCTTTATATTCCATAAAGTTTGTCTTGTCAAGCTAGGTGCCCCAGTGTTTGGGGTGTAAATATTTAGGAGTGTTATTCATTCCTGATTGATTGTTCCTATTACTAAAATGTAGTGTCCTTCTTTGTCTCTTCTAATTAGTTTTGGATTGAAATTTAATATATCTGATATTAGAATTGCAATGCCTGCTTTTTCTGTTTCCTCCCCTGCTTGGTATACTATTTTCCAGCCCTTAATTTTCAGTCTATTGCAGTCTTTGTGAGTTAGATGAGTTTCTTGAATACCACATATTGAAGGTTTATGTTTCTTCATCCAATTAGCCAGTCTCTATCTCTTAATTGGTGAGCTAAGACCATGTACATTAATAGTGATTATTGAGTAGTACTTATTGTTATGCATCCAATCATTACCTGTTACTGGTTTATGAATCATGGTTGCCTTGTTCATTTCTTGGGTTGCACTCATCTCAGCTATCCAAGTCTTTGATTTCCTATATAGGGTTGTCTTATCTCTCCTGGTTGTGGTAATTGATTTACAATCCTCTGCAGGGATGGTTTGATGGTTGCAAATCATTTAAATGAATCAATATCATTAAATGTCTTATACTCCTCTTCTATTTTCAAAGTAATCTTGGTTGCAGATTTTTTTTTTAGGATGTGAGTCACCTGTGACTACTCCTTTCTAGCTTTCAATGTTGATATGGAGAAGTCTGCAGTAATTTTAATAGGTTTTGCTTTATAAGTAATAAGAGGTTTCTGCTTTGTTGCTTGCAGGTTAGCCTCCCTGGTTTCTAATGACAGCATTCGAGCAATAATATGTCTTGGGGATGACCTATTTTGGCTTGCTCTGGATGGGATCCTAAAAGTTTCAGTTGTGTATGTATCCATATCCTGGATTATCTCTGGGAAGTTTTCCTTGAGGATGTCATATACTAGATTTTGAAGACCTCCAGTGGATCTTTCCTCTCTTTCATGGACACCCTGAATTCTTAAGTTTTGTTTTTTCATCTTGTCTGAGTTTTCCTGGAAATCTTTTAAAAATTCCTTTGTCATTGCTTCCATTTATGACTGTATGTATTTAAGTTTGTGTATGGCATCCTCAGAATCGGAAATCCTCAGTTCAGATTCATCCAGTCTCTATGAAAAGGATTCTTTTGCAGAATTCAATGAATTTATCTTCCTTTGCATTTCAATGATCGTTGCTTGATTTTTCCTGATCATTTCTAGCTGGGAGGATAGAACGGATTCCAGGTGAGATACCTTCTTTTCAAGGATTTCAAGGGTGCTTGTGGTATTCATTTTGATTTCTCTTAGCATGTTTATAACCATAACTCTGAATTCCAATTCAGAGATCTCTAAGAGTTGAGATTCAATGGAGGAATTTGTTGTGGAGCTTTGGGCTGTGGGGTCTTCAGATCCATCCTACTCCTTTGTGTTTCTTGTAGGTTTACTTTGTCCATAATATGGTCTGGGAAATAAGATTCATCTCTTCTGAGTGTGCAGAACTTCTCCCTCTGTTATTCCTTTGATATTGTGTGGTGCTGAATCTCTGGTGCTTTATTTGTGCTTCTAAGCTCTGTAGTTCCTCGGTTCTTTAGTCTGTGGGGCTCTTACTCTGGTTCACCAACCCTACTCCAAAGGGACTGGGAGCTAGGGGGGCAATAGATTCTGTTTCTCTTCTGAGGGATGAGAAGAGGGAGGATCTGGTGACAGAAGAGGGGGAAAGAGAAGGTAGAGAACAGGGACTAATAGAAATTAAAGTAAAAATTAAAATTAAGGTTGAAATTTAAGGATAAAATAATTAACTAAAACAAAAACACATATATAGCATAAGAAAAAGAGGAGAATAGAAAAAAGGAAGAGAATAAAAGAAGAAAGAGAGAAATAAAGAAGAAGAAAAAAGAACACGTGCATACATGCTCCCCTCGCCCCACAAAAACACTTGTATGTTCTCACAAGTGGAATCTGAACTGTGGAGACAGTAAAGATGAAGTGAACACCCGAGAACACAGGGTGGCAGTGTTTTCACACAATCTGTGGAAGAAGGCTGCGTTAGGGGGCAGGGTTTCCGTGAAGCTTCCCTCTGTTGAGTGGATATGGCAGGTAGCCCTGCAATGCCCTGGGTTTAAGCAGGACTCTGAGTGCACATAGAGTCTGTCCCATGAAATATTCTGTGTCTGTTGTATTGTTAGAGAGGTGGTGGAACCTGTGGGGGCCTCCCTGAAGTTCTCCCTGTCTCACGTAGTTCAGGCGCCAATTCCCTAAATCAGAGATCTCTGCCCGAAAGCCTACAGAATGTAGGGAATATGGCTTCTCTTGTGGATCTTTATTGTATGGCTTTCCATCCACTTGGGAGTCCACTTGGGAGATCCAGATCCTGTTGTGGTCTCGCCACTCCCCCCCTGCAGCAGGTGGGATGATGTCCAACCACCCTGGGGGTAATCTGCAGCAGGTCTGGCCGTGTGCAGCAGTTGCACTTGAAACTGCTCTGGGACTAATTGCACCGCTGCCCACTGTTTGCAGAATTGGCCACATTCTGCCCGTGTGGGACTCAGTCTCCTCCACAGACCCCAGCCTAGTCCACAGTGCAGTGGGATGACATGGAATGGCCTCTGGTGTGTTTGGGATCCAGGTGCATGTGTGCCCATATGTCTGTGAAAATTGCATCTGCACAACTGCCCTGCCACAACAGGAGGGACAGAGCTGTGGTGCGGCTCTGGTTGCGCTCCACTGGTGCCGCTTTCCCAGGTCCTTCTGGGTTCACTTCCCGCACCCTCATGTATCAACTCTCATGGATCTGATGCCTATACTCTTGCATGAGGGTCCTATACCAGCCCAGCAACTACAGCTGTGCAGCGTGCACCACTAGGGATGGTGATTCCATGTGCCACCTCAAACTGACTAACCCAGAGCTTGTAGTCTGTGTCCCATGGGCAGGGTGACGGTGCAATGCAAAGGTTGCACTCCGTGTTGGGTCTGGGCCCCCGTGCATGTGTGTGCAAAGTCTCCTCTGAGTCGCCATGATCCTATCCACCCTCTGCAAAATGGCCAAAACCCAGTATACCTCTTAAATTCACCCCCCACATGTCTGTCAGCTTGCCGCACTGTGGGGCTTGTGTGTTGTGATGAGGCTGAGAGCTCTGCCACTGGTACCTCAGATATGAGCAAGGTTACTCATGGTGGACAGGTTTTCAGCTGAGCTTCCAGACTAAGACAGACTAGGGAGGAGGCACCGGCAAACCACTCCTGAAATAACTAGCCATTGAAAAACCTATGAATAGCAAAGAAACACTGTCAGATATAGTGCCAGAAAATGAGCCCCCCAGGTTGGAAGGCACTCAAAAGACTACTGGGGAAGAGTTGCCTCCTCAAAGTAGAGTCTACCGTGATGACAGAAATGGAGTAAAGCCCCAGGGACCTCCATTTTCTGATGTGGCAGGACTCAAAATGAGGAGAAACAATTGTAAATAACCATTAATAATTGGAATATGGAATGTACGTAGTATGAACCTAGGAAAATTAGAAATCGTTAAAAGAGAAATGAAGTGCATAAGCATTGACATTCTAGGCATCAGTGAGCTAAAATGGACTGGCATACGTCATTTTGAGTCAGACAATCATATGGTCTACTATTCTGGGAATGATAAACTAAAGAGAAATGGGGTTGCATTCATCATCAAAAAAGACATTGCAAGATCTGTCATGAAATACAATGTTGTCAGTGATAGAATAATTTCCATATGCCTACAAGGAAGGCCAGTTAATATGACTATTATTCAAATTTATGCACCCACCACCAAGGCCACAAATGAAGAAAGGGAAGACTTCTATCAGCTTCTGCAATCTGAAATAGATCAAACATGCAATCAAGACATACTGATAATCACTGGTGACTGGAATGCAAAGGTTGGAAACAAAGAAGAAGGCCCAGTA
>VMDO01017102.1:0-45806 GCA_007922755.1 Pedetes capensis | reverse complement strand
TGTGTGAATCAAACACATCTTTGTCTTCAATGTGAGATTGCTACTTTTCAACACTTTAAAGAGATCTTTTGCAACAGTTTTTTCTGATGCATTGCATCTTTTGATTTCTTGACTACTGCTTCCATGGGTTTTGATTATTGAACAAAGTAAAACAAAATCTTGGACAACCTCAATCTTTTCTTCATTTATCATGAAGTTGCTTAGTGACCCAACTGCAAGGACTTTGGTTTTTCTGATGTCGAGGTTCAACCCATACTGAAGGCTATGTTCTTTGATCTTCCTCAGCAAGTGTCTCAAATCCTCTTCACTTTCAGGAATAAAGTTGTGTCATCTGCATATCACAAATTGTTAGCTAGTCTTTCTCCAATCCTTATGTCATGTCCTTTTTCATAAAGTCCATGTTTTCAGATGGTGTGCTCAGCATAGAGATTGAAGAGGTATGGTGAAAAGGGAGATGGGTCATCATACCACAGAGACACCTGCATCTCCATGTTCAATGCAGCACTTTTCACAATAGCAAAGATATGGAATCAACCAAAGTGCCCTTCAACAGAAGAATGGATAAAAAAAACTATGGTATATATATACAATGGAATACTATTCAGCAATCAAGAAAAATGAAATAGGGTCATTCGCAGCAAAATGGATGGAATTAGAGAAAATTATTTTAAGTGAATGAACACAAGATCAGAAAGAGAAACAACACATGTTCTCACTCATATGAGGGAGCTGACTCAAAATTACAAGAAGGAAAAATTCTACTCAAAGGTCAGATCATCATAAAAGGGGGGCAGGGAAGATAAGAATGAGGTCAATATAAATGGACCAGAAATCGCATGTAATTGTTCTAACAAGATAGAAACAAAGACCACTACAGGAAAAGTTTCTATCTTAACAGAAATGGAACCCAAGGACATATAGAAAAATACTACATAGTAAAAGATAGAGAAGACTTGGATGGGAAACTTAGAAGGGGGGAGGGGGGAAACATAGAGGAGGGTAAGGGGTAACCTATATGAATAATGTTTATCAAATTGCATATATGAAAATTGTCACAATGAAAAGCATGTCAAAATGAATCCCATTATGATGTACATTAAAAATTTCTAATAAAAAAAAGAGGTATGGTGAAAGGATGTAACCCTGCTGCACACCTTTCCTGACTTTAAATCAAGTAGTGTTTCCTTGTTTTGTTCACAAGACTGCCTGCTGGTCCATGTACAGATTCCTCATAAGTACAATTAAGTGCTCTGGTATTCCCATTCTTCACAATGTTATCCATAATTTACTGTGATCCACACAATCAAATTAACCAAGGTTCTCCAAAGAACCTTCTGCAGCAGTCAGAACCAACTCACCCATTAGCTGGAATGTCACTTCCCTTCTTTTCTATCTACTGAAATTTTGCCAATTCCTCAAATTCGTACCATACTCTCCCTGAATAATTCAGCTCACAATCAACTGAGTTCCTGACACATCTATGGTCTACTGTGTCACCTGGGCATTATGAACTGTCCAGAAGCTTAAATTTAAATGTTTTGAGCCTCACTTATCCAGAGCTATGGTATGAGCTTCTGAAAAGACTAAACTTTGTTGTTTTCTATCTTCATAAATGGACTAAGCGTGGCCACTCAAGAAATAGTTATCTTTGTTTACTAATATTTTCCTGAATGTTTATATTTTAGTTTTAACAAAATATATCATTTTTAAGAAGAAAGCAAACAATCCAACTTAAAAGTCAGCAAAAGATCTGAACAGACATTTTACCAAAGAAGAAAGACAAGTGGTAAGAAATCTTATAAAAAATTTCAACATCATATGTGATCAGGGAATTGCAAATTAAAACAATGATATACCACAACATCTATAAGAATAACTAAAACTCAAAATACTGACACTACCAACTTCTAGTGAGTAAGTGGATATGCAAAGTTATACAGTTCTTTGGGAAGGCAGTCTGGCAGTGTTTTACAAAGATAAACATAGTCTCCATATGATCCAGCAATTGCCCTTTTTGGAATTTAACCAAGTGAGTTGAAAACTGATGTATACACAAAAAACTACACACAACGTTCATGGCAACTTTGTTAATAATTGCTCCATACTAGAAGCAACCATAATGTCCTTCAATAGGCCAAGTGAGAAACAAAGTGCTGTACAATGAAATATTATTTGATGATAAAAGATATAAACTATAGCTAAGATAAGGAATCAGCCTAAGAATCTATCAACAGATGAATGGATAAAGAAAATATGGAATAGAAATAATAGAATACATTCAGGCTTTAAAAAGAAGAAAGTCCTGTCATTTTTGACAACATGAACAAACCTAGAGAACATTATGCTAAGCAAAATAGGCCAGGAAAAAAAAAAAGACAAATATTGCCCAATTTCACTTATCTGTGGAATCCAAAAAAGTCAGACTTAAAGAAGTAGAGAGTGCAGTGGTGGTTACCAGAAGCTGGAGAGGCAGAGGCAGCAGGGAGAATAGGGAGTTGTCCAAATGCTACCGAGTTCTAGTGAGACAGGATGTATATTTCCAAGATTTATTGCATAAAAAGATGACCATAGTTAATAATAATGTACTGCATCTGTCAAAGTTGCTAAAAGGATGTGTTTTAAATGTTTTACTACAAAAAAATCATGTGAGGTAACAGATATGTTAATTTTCTTGATATACTCATCCTACAGTATATATTAAGGCATCACATTATATCCCACAAATATGTTGTTGTCAGGTGCTGTTGAGTCATGTCTGACTCATAGAGACCCTCACAGGGTTTTCAATGGCTGATTGTTTCAGGATTGCCTTAGGAGTGGATTGCCATGTTCTTTTCCCATTCCCACAAATATATGCAAATATTATTTGTTAATTTAAAATGCTCAAGAAATAATTTTAAATGAGCTATCAAGCCATGAAAAGACACAGAGAAAACTGAAATGCATATTTCTAACTGAAATAAATTAGTCTAAAAAAGCTATACACTTTTTTATTCCAACTACATGATATTCTGGAAGTGGCAAAATTGCAGAGGCAGCAAAAAGTTGGTGATTACCAAGGATTTGGATAGGGAGGAAGAGGAGTGAATAGGTGAAGGTCAGGATTTTTAAGACACTAAAACCTTATCTGTATGGTACTGTAATAGCAGATGCATGACATTATGCATATGTCAGAACCCACAAAACTGTACACCACAGAGTGACTCCTAATGCAAACAATGAACTTTAGTTACTAATAATGTGTCAGCATTGGTTCATCAACCATAACAAATGTACTGCACTAATGCAAGATGTGAACAACAGGAGAAACTGGTGGCAGGAATAGGAGGAAGGAGGATGTCTATGGGAACTCTGCTGAGTTTTCATGAACTATGGGTCTACAATTTAAAGGCTATTAATTAATCAAAAGAAAAACAAAAAATGACTAGCTAAAGATACCTACAGCGAGGGGGTGCCAAAACCAAAACCCAAACCTACATCATTTTTGATCCAAAATGTGTACTTTTACCTCTGTACTATGCCTTCTTGGCACTGCTTCCTATGATCGATCATAACTGATTATTCCTATGTTTTGTTAGGTGCGGTCAAGTCGTGTCCGACCCATAGCAACCCTCATAGGGTTTTCAATGGCAGATTGTTTCGAGATTGCCTTGGGAGTGGACTGCCACATCCTTCTCCCATTTTTGCGGTGCTGGGAATCGAACCCGGGACCTCAGAGACTGCAGAGTGTCGCTCTACCAACTGAGCTAAATCCCAGCCCCCGATTATTCCTATAGCATATCCATTTTTCAGTGGATCTTGTTTCATTTGGTATGTATTTTCTAGAAGATTTTAAGTGAGAAAAGAGATACGGAACGGTGAGAACCTTCTCCTTGGTCATGTCCAGCAGTCCAATGGAGTATCGTTCACAGTTCAGGTATGTTCTAATCGTGTACAGTGCTTTGTGAAACTGTCGTTCAACATCTGTGAGCTCTTCAAATACTTTATTGGCTGACCACATAAGGATCTGAAAGTAGGTTTGAAAAAGAAAACAGTTAGAACAAAACATACTATGGAGAAGTAGAGCGTTAGCCCAAAGGGAACATGAGGGGCATCAAGTGAAATGAATAGATATCACTAGACCCTTCAATTCTACTTGTGAACATATCTACATCCAACAAACCACTCAGGTTCCATAAGCAGGATGATGAGGAGACCTTCCCAATGCCATGGGTTTGTGAAGGGAAAAGAGTCATGATAGGTTCCCATGTCCAAATGTTTTGGCTCTCAAGGGTAAGTGCTCTCAAGTAAGATATAAAGAAAACCCTTGTGCAGAGGGTCCCACATTGGTGGCCTGTCAGCTCCCACTCTCCCTTATGGATAGAGAGTGACATGAATCCTTCATGCATCCAAAGCTAGGCATGGGTAATCTGCCTGGAAATTTAGGATGGGCAGGGACCTGAGTATCTGTCCACCTCAACACCTACTCCTGCATTATATACACGAGGAAACTGAGGTTCCTGCCTATGACTATTGTTCCTTATCCCCCTGCCTCATGGAAACAATGAACCTCAAAGGAATGACCTTCTCCTCCAATTAATGGCTTAAACCATGACCCAGGAACTCCAAAGAGCCTTACATGAGAACTAATGACTATTTATGAACCACATGGAGTAGGTACTATAATTATCATCACATCTCAAACATGAAGAAACAAAGGGCACCCAGGCCTTAGAGTGAGAAGAGCCGAGACAGTGAACATAGAGATGGGGTGTTGAGAGGAGGGAGGGGAGACCAGGAGAGGATGCCCAGGACTGAAGTATGGGCATCTGCTCCATGGAGCCCACACCCACACGAGGGGGAAGAGGAGTGGAGCTGGTTGCCTCTGAGTCCCTTTGTCTAAACAGGTCAGCATGGAGGGACTGATGTTACCTTCCCTTTACCTGGCTTCTCCGGGACTCCACGCTATACAGGTAGCTGGTGTGTTGAAGCTTCAGAGCAACAGAAACAAAGTTGAGGTATTTGGAAAAGACCTATACGTAGCAGAGAAGAACAAATTATGGCTGTGACACCTTCCTTGGGTGACAAAGCAGATACATTTCCTGTGCCTCTGACTGGACACCGAGGGTTAGCTTTACCTCCTCGTCCTGTTTGGAAAACTCCGAAGCACTGACTTTGTTCACTGCCATGACCACAGCAAGAACCTCCTTGCCCATCACAATTGGGTTTGCCAGCAAGTTCCGAGTGACGTATCCCGTTTGTTTGTCCATGAAGTCAGAAAAATGACTGTTCTGAAAAATATACTCACATGTGTGCCAAACAGCATAGAATCATGGAACCATAGATCGAAGACATTCTTTCTAATCCAAATCTTACCAATAGATAATAGAGACTCTGGCCCAGCAGTTCCAACAATCCCCCCGCCACGCACTCATCATCCTACGGCTGCATAGAATGAAAGTATCCACTTCAGAATGAGCATGTCCCACCTGAGCTGTGGCTTATCTGGATTAGGCTGAGATTTGGCCAACAGGAAAGCAGGGATGCCACGACCTAATGGAAAGTAAGGTGCTAAGAGAAAGGGAGAGGGAGGCACAGGGTTGCCACAGACAAAGTACATGCAGGGAAGAACAACAAGCTGGGGTCGTAGACATCAGTCTTTAATTACAAAACTACAACATTCACTTGAAACCGGTCAACCACTACATCATAACATAAGAAAAATAATTAATAGCCCTCCAAAATCTTTCCTCGTCTACTTGAGGAAATCGGTATTAACTGCTTGGTATGTCTCCTTCTGTAGCCTGCAGCTATAGCCCTATGGCATCCGATCCCGTCAGATCTCCAAAGCTAAGCAGGGTCGGGCCTGGTTAGTACCTGGATGGGAGACCGCCTGGGAACACCAGAAGCTGTAGGTTTGGGAGAAGGACCTGGCAACCCCCTCCCAAAAATCAATCTGCCATTGAAAACCCTATGAACAGCAGAGAAGCACTGACAATAGTGTTTCCCCTGTTGTACAAAGGGTCGCTATGAGTCAGATACCGACTTGATGGCACCTAACAACAACAACAACAATGTCTCCTTCTATGCCTTTCTCTTTTCTTGAACAAATGTTTTTCTTTTCTATTTTTTAATAAAAATGTCCTTTTCTAACTTTATGTGAACTTTTATCACTTACCATTGTCTTATGGACTTTCCTCCAGACCAAGGCATGTGACTGTAAATTATTTTGGTGTTTTTTTCTTCTGTATAGGGTGCTGAACCCAGGGCTTTGAACATACTTTGCACATGTTCATTTTTTATTTTGAGACAGAGTCTAAGTTACACAGTCTGCATCTGGCCTCGCACTTGCTATCCTCCTGCCTCTGCCTCCAGAGTCAGTGAGATTACAGGTGTGCACCCCTGGGCCTGGCCCTCATCCTTAGATTCTTGTACAGTACTACACATTATGGATTCTCTGTGACCTGCACTGATCCGGTCTCTTCAGTTTTCCTCACTATAAACAATACTGCACTAATCATTCTTGCTTTTGTTTTTACATGTTGGATTCCCAAGGCAGAAATCTCTTTTGCTGGATCAACAGATTACATGGAATTTTTATCCACACAGATTAGTTTGACAAAGGTTGAAATTCTTCCTTCCACTGACCCCTGTGTGAGAAGACTGCCTTCTTGTATAAAGTATGTATCAGCTTTTCATTGTTCTACCAAGCTAATGGCTTCCATACATATTTTCTTTTCCTCTGTGAGAGAGGAAAGTGGATTTTCTCAAATATAAATCTCTTATATTAGATGCAAGAGATGATTCTATTGCTCTGGCCATGGCAAGGGCTAAGTGATGAGTTTAGAGAAGTTTACAAAGGGAAGGGCTTGAGAAGAAGTCAAAGAAGGTAGTTAATTGCGTTAGCTGCAATTTAAGGAAAAGCCCACTCTGGATGGCTGGAGACCCAGCCTTGCCTGAGTTCTGACCTTCTCCTTTTTGAACCTGGGTCTTTGTCAATGAGCACTGAACTTCCAGCCTGACTCTGAGGTTTATTGGCCAAAAATCAATGTGGTGTTCCTTTCATAAGCTGAATTATTTTCATCTCCCTTGTTAATGGTACTTCTAAGAGCAGCACAAATCTTGGACGCTGGATTCTGTTCAGCTTCCCAAAATACAAATGTGAGTCCACTCACGTGTGATTTCCCGGCCAGAATTTCCAGCAGGGAACAAGGGCTGCCTGGCCAATAGACTCACAGCTCAACTCAGCGCAGCAGTTCTGAGCTGTGGGTCAGAATTCCCTGAAGATAAATCAGATTGCCAGATCTCACAGCAGACCTGCCCAGTCCTAGTCTCCTAAAGTGGACTCTATTCCCCAGGAACCTACACTTTTAGGTGAGTACTCCAGGTGATTGCGATGTTCACCTCAGTGGATTAATTCATCCTGGACAGAATCCCTGGAAATGGAATGATTCATAGAGCAAGATGGGGGAATCAAGTGCAGCCCTTCACCCCAGATCTATTCTATTCCCTTCCCGAAGTGGAAACACCTAAAGCAGCTATTTCTTGGGGAATCTACCATGCATAACGGAGAAGAAGGTTCTGGATTCAGACTTCCTTGGCTGAACCAGGCCTCAGTAGATTGACTAGCTATGTGATCTTGGGCACGCTGCTTTCCCTCTGTGACCTTGTTTTCTAATTTGAGAAGGGGAGAATGACACTATCTACTACTTAGGGTCCACAATGTGGAGGTGGAGCAACAGAGGATGGAGACAGCACTTGGCAGTGTCTGACACGTGGCAGATGCTCAATAAATAAATACTAGCAAGAGAAACTTGGGAATTTTTGTGTCCCCCCCCCCAAATGAAAAATATTTCTTTTTTGCAATTACCATTTTGCTTCTAAGTCCAGCTTTTCTAACCAATTCCAGTCACTGAAGTAATCAGATGCCCTTAGTAGTCTATCAGCCTCCTGGGCACAGAAGCACCCTTCCTCTGAGGGCTGGCACTCTACCCCGTGCCATCAAAAGTCATATTTCTCTCCTGACCACTTTATCTGTTACTTCTCTCTGCTTCCTGCAACATCTTCACTCTCAGCTAGGATGTCTCCAGCCTTCTTTAGATTCTTTCTCTTAATCCACTGCTCGCCTAGGCCAGCTTGCATCCAGTTTTCCTTCTACCCTATTATCCATTACAGATCATGATTAACTCCATTTACACAGCAACCCTGAACTCTAAAAGAATAAGTATAACACCAGACACATGCCCCATGGACTGCAGTTAGGTAGCATTTCTTTCCAAACACATTTCACTCTCCAGAGCTTCAAAACTTGATGCCATTTTATTCTAGATTTTAAGCACATGGATAGGTTCTTCCGTTCCATTGACCATTTTTGAGAAAATGGCTTCCTAAGTTACAAAATTTAATGCTTGCTTATTATTGCATCTGAAAGCCCTAGATAAGCCATCCATTGAATTACAGGGTAAGAGAGATGAGACATTGTAGTCTTCTATTTTCACTGGCTCATATTGTGAAGTTTCCTTAAAAACATCCTGTGGATCTTAGACTCCCAAATTCTCTTGATGGTCTTTTCCCAAAGAAATCTCTGAAGGCAACTGGAGAACATTATTTAGAGCAGCAGATGGTTGTTCCCTCCCCAACCTTAGTGCGCCTAACTCCTGATTAAACATCATTAACTCTTGGTGTCAGGAGGCAGAAAGAGAGGTGGGAAGGAAGGGAGAAAGGGGAGGACAGGGAGCTGTAAGCACCCAGTTAATTATCGAAAGCTTCAGCCTTCTCCTTTGGCATTCTTTAACCACACACAACCGTATTCAGGATCACTAAAATGGTTAACAAAGAGCTTTCCCAATAGAAAAAGAAACGACTAGTTTGGGGAAGATATTTCCCAGTTTCCTGTTTTAAAATTTTTCCTGCTTTTAACCTCATTTAGAACAAGAGATAGTCACTGACCCTTTTTTGGTCGTCCACCCCCGCCTCCAAACTCCTACTGCCAAGATGATGATCATGCCATAGCTGTCATTAGTTGAACATCGACTACGAGGCAAGTACTTCATGTACATTTAACCTTACTTTTTGTTGTCTCTATTTCTCAGGGATGGAAATTCAATCCATCCCACGGTTACTGAGCCTCAGACTTGGATCTGCATCCAGGACTGTCCGATCCCCTAACACTCCCCTTATATCATGTGGCTTCTCCATCATCACCTTTGTGGACTCCCAAGGTTGGGAGTATCCAACTCTGTGCCTTTGTCTAAATGTGAGAAGTCTTTGTTTTACCTGTGCCCCCACTGCTAACTAGAGAAAAGCTGTGGTCAGTGTGTGGTCAGTGGTGTGGGAGAAAAAGGGAGGCCTCCAAGCCCCTAGTTATTGTTCCAGACCTGGCACATCCTGCCTATCTGACCTGGAACAGATTCCTACTACATAGATGGAAATATAACTAATTAATAGTCCCTGCCTCCTGCACAGGGCCTTTGTCAGAATCAGTTAAGACTAAGAATGTGACAATACTTTATAAATTGCTAAATGCAATGGGAAGGACAAGAATGCATTAGAAATTTCATTTAAATACTGATTTCTACCTTCTTTCTTGTTGCAGATTGTACCGAAGTGGCTAAGGCATGGTGGAACTGCAAAGATGTGGGATAGGTGGAAAAGCAGTAGCCACAGAGGAGGGAGGCCCTGATTCTATTCCAGCCCTTCTCATTCAATGACATGAGCTGACATGTGTCATGTCACTGACATGTGTCTCTGAAGGAGACACAACTCTGTGACTTCGACTTTCCATCTGCCATAGGACAAGGTAGGACCTGTCTCATCTTTAACATTCCACAGTCAATTTGAAGTTCACCTCTTCCTCCTGCATCTGCTCACCCAGTAGATCAGAGGTTTTTAATATCAGCTGCACGTTAGAATCACGTGGGAAGCTATTGAAAATACCAGTGTCCATATCTCAACCTGACAGCCTGGTGTAATTGGCCTATTGAGAGGCTCAGGTATCAACATTTTTAAAAAAGCCACTAATTTAATTTAATGTATAGCCAGAGTCCAAAAGAACGATTCTAGGATAAAAAATGTTTAGAAACTGCAGAAATGGCAAATGAGGTTTTTGTCCCCCACTCTGAGCTCATGAGAGCTGACATTCTTTTCAACACACATTCTCTGTTCCACTCAAAATAGCAAAAGTCCCCGGGAGAATGGTGAGACACCTTTCTCCATGAACTGCCATGTCCTTGTAGCAGTACCCACCATGGACAGTGACAAGACAGGGCCACCTCTTCTTTTAAGCAACTTTATTATTTTCTTTTCAGCATGGAGAACTGAGCTCATTAAAGTATTACAGTAGAAATCATTTTATCCATCTCTCCTTTTAAAATATCTCAGAAAAAATGATTGAAGAAGTACCCCTTCCTTCCTTTCTTCCTTCCTTACTTACTTCCTTTCTTCCTTCCTTTCTTTTTTCAGACAGGTCTTACAATGTAGTCCAGGCTAATGTAGAACCCATGATTCTCCTGCCTCAGCCTCCAAGTGCTGGGATGACAGGTGTATGCCACCATGCCCAGCTTGAATGTCAATTTCCTTAATTGCATATTCTAGTAGTTTTATAGATGGGCTCAGTTGGAGACTGTGAAGAAATATATTCCCAAGGGAAAATCTTGGGGTATAGGGATAGAGCCTGTTAAGCTGGGGCCAAGAGAAGCTTATCTTAAGGGGATACATCAGTTTAATTACCTGAAGCAGCTGCAGTAGCCTCAAAAGCAAACTTAAACTAGCTTAAGCTCTCAAAAGTGAGAGATCATAGAGAACCTAAAATGCTAAGGGCCCCACAGCAACCCTTGCACCTGAGGGTGTCCTGTGCTTGTTTGTCAAATGGTGCTAATATTTAACTGCTTCTCCCACGTCTATGTGAGCCTCCTCCTGTAATCAGCTCAGGAAGTGTTTAGGGATTATCCTCCTGCCTCTCAGCTGCCCTAGTCTGGCGCTGGCCACAGATCCTGGAAAGTGCTTCAGGGGCTGATCCCTCCCATTCATCTCTGCTCCGTCATAATACATCTCTCCCCTTTTATTAATAGCAGATCATAACAACAGGACTCTGGGTATAGAGAAAAGTCCTTCTGGAAAAACTCCAGGCTGGTACTCATGGTTGTTGCTAAGTGAGGGAGCATGGATGATTAATATTTTATCATTTTTCTAAAATGGATATGTATTGCCGTGGTAAGAAGGAGCTAATCTTTCTATTTTTATAAGGGGCATAACAATGTGTTGTATTAGTACAGTGTGGTTTTGGTCTTCAGGAGGGTCCAAATGCCCCATTTACATGATTGAATTCATTCTTCCTAGATCTGAGTTATAGGAGGGGTCAACTGCCTTTAACTATCACCTAAATTCACACTTGTAATGACCCAATCAAATATTTGAACTTTTAAATATTACAATTTTCTCTTTTTACACCTTTGTTCTCTAGACATATGAATCAGTGTATGAGCCAAAGCAATCTCTGAGGGCTGTGGATGACAGGTGTGGGAGTTATTAGGTGCCATTGAGTTGTGTCTTACTCATAGTGACTCTTATAGAGTTTTCAATGGCTGATTGTTTCAGGATTGCCTCAGGAGTGGATTGCCATATCCTCCCATTTTTGTGGTGCTGGGAATCAAACTCTGGACCTCAGAGACTGCAGAGTGGCACTCTACCGACTGAGCTAAATCCCAGGCCAGGTGTGGGAGTAGCTCCCTGGAATTGGCATCAGGTGTGTTGACTGATCTCCTGGTAGGATGGCCTGCTTGGCTGGTGTCATTCAGAAGAAAAATTACTAAAGCAATGGAGGAGGTAGGGGAGCGGGTGTGGAACACATCAGACCCAGGTAGGAATCCCTGATAAAATGTCACACATCCCATGGGCTGTACTTACACTGAAAACCATTATTCTCTATGCATCTGAAATCCAAGTGTAACTGGGCATCTTGTATTTTGATTTGCTAAACCTGGCAAGGTTAGACCTGGCTGATCCTCTTGCCCACTGCCCATCCTTCCAGGTTTTAGACAAACCAAGGATGGCACCATCTCTTTCCCATCCATTTCTCCCCGATTCTTCCCAGACCTCCTCCCAGCTATCGGAAAGCCACCTACCTTTTTCACATCTGGGACATTAAGGGCTTTCTTCGTATGAGCAACCCAACCCACGATCCCGATGTCCAATGGAAATACAACTTCTCTGTCAGGAACCACCAGGTTGTTCTCAAACTTGGAGGTCGGGGTGACGTCCAGCAGCCTAGAGGCCACCTCCGGTATGCCATTGCGAGCACGGCACATGAACAAGCTGCAGCGGTCCGCTTGCAGCAGCTGGGCCAGCCTCTGCAGGGCCTTGTGTGCCACCTGCTCTGCGCTGCCCGCCTCCTCCTGCATCGACCACAGCATCTCCAGGCACAGGGCCGACTCCTCCACCTGCGTCAGCTCGGGGAATGACATGCTGGCCTGGACGCCTGCCTGGCTGTTCTTGAAGATTCCCTCCAGCACCTCCACCCGCAGCTTCTTGTCAAAGTACTCCTTGGCAAACTGGGGGTTCTCCACAAGATAGTTCTCCACAGCATCTTGGCTGATCTCACCCATGGTGGGGCTTGCTTTGCCGCTGTCCTTCAGAAGGGAAGACCCTCAGAGCACTATCTGAGGCTGAGTGACGAGAAAGATACACATCCTGCTCAGAATTACGCAGGACCCTTTGGTGGTACTTCCTAACACCCCCAAAGGTGGAGCAGAAAGGTTGCTTAGCAGACCTTTGAAACTGCCTGTAACTCCTCCTGGGACGTGACAGAGGGCCCTGGCTTATGGTGGTATTCAAGGAGCTAAGGATTAAAGAGTTCTTTAGGACACTAAATCTCTGAGCATAATTAGCCCCTAAGTCCTCAGAGAATCTTCAGAGCACCCTAGATCAGCCAAGCAAGTGTCAGGTTAAAGTGTCTGTTCCAGAAAAATAGCTGAACTGCTCCTATCCACAGAAAGAGAGAATCATTCACACTTCCCTTGGTTACATTATATCAGCAATCGGTTGTCAGTTTGAATGGATCTTGTGTGATAGCTATATGTTTAAAGTCTCAACTTTGGACATTCTGGGAAGGTTGTTTGTTTGTTTATACAGTGACTTTAATGAACATTGGGGGGAGATGAAGTTTAGCATCAACACAACATAAAAGTGAATTGTAATCTTTCCTTTTCTTAAAAGTCCTTTGATCACCCAGGGTGTTTAGCCTACTGTTTCCTCTAATACCTTCCTCTCTCAATCACCTTCACTTCAGAAAGTTTGGTCTCAGAAGTGTTTTAAAGGAAGCTAGTGCTTATTACGAAGACAGGTGAGCATGGCAAAACATTTGCCGATGGCCCAAACCAAATTGAGCCACAAATTGAACAATAACACTTGTCAAGGACACGATTATAAATGTGACCCAAGTAGTTGCTAACTAGGTTTTCCTGCTAAGCATATTAGTTTGGAATTTTTTTTCAATAATAGTAGACAGACATCATGCATTTTGGCTCCAAGGTAGTCTGTTAAATCTACTGGACACTAGCTGCCTTGTCTGTTGCTAGGATCCTTAACATCTCAGATGGTAAGCTTGCTGGCATGGAAAGAACACCGACCACTGCTTAGTTTTGTTTAATGTTCAGTTTATTAAGCTTTTAAATCTATTAAGCACATTTCCCCAAATATTTAAACACTATTATGCATGTAATGAGTCAAACAATGCATGTCATAAACTAGTGTCTGAAATACTGACTTCAAACTTAGTGAAAGTCTTTTAAACATTTTGATAAATCTGCAAACCTACTACGACAAATTCTCTCTCTTTTTTTTTTGTGTGTGTGTGTGTGTGGTTCTGGGGGTTGAATCCAGGACCTCGCGCCTGCATGCTCTGCAAGTGCTGGACCACTGAGTTGCTGGACTACTGAGTTTTTGAGACAGGGTCTCGCTAAGTTATGCAGACTGCCTCTGGTCTCAAATTTACGATCCTCCTGCCTCCGCCTCCCCAGCCGCTGAGATTACAGGCGTGCGCCACCACGCCAGGCACGACAAATTCTCTTAAATGAAAAGCATACATAACATGTTTCAATGACTCTAACAATTATTATTATGGTCATATTGAAGCTTGCTTCTAAAAGAGCAATGTACAGGTTTCATTTAATTCTCTAAACTTAAGGTTCTAGGTCAAGAGTTGAGAGACTCAGTCATTCCCATGGGAACAGAACTCAGACTGGCTGTTGAATTATGGCACTTTCTTCTGCTGAGATTCGCCTGCTATCACAAAGTGTCTTGTCAAGTGCACACATTTTCTTGGGTGTGACCCGTCTATGTCTTACCCAAGTCTAGTCTCAGGAGGGTCCTCCTCACAACATCTTATTAGTATCTCATTGTAATTAAAGAGGAGCTAAGTCAACCAAGTCACCCCTTGTATAAGATCATCATTATCTTGTGACACAGTTTTGGATATTCTTTTCCATCTGGTTATTTTGTGCGACTATGAAAGTATGTGGAGTGCTCACAGTTCCCTGGTTTCTTCCTTCCCTGCTTCTCTCTTTAAACAGAGAGGAAAAAAATCTGTGTTCCATACACAGATTTACACTTAATAGGAAAAAACAAAGACATATATATGTTAATATTCTCCTAGTTATAAAAATGAAAATTAATTTGAAAAGGAAACATTCTATTATAGTCAGCATTCTGCTGTTTTTATATCTCCTTATAGATTCATTTGTTCATTGTGTTAACATATGCCTATTCATTGTCCATCACAAGCAAGGCACCATAATAGCTGCCGTGGCAGAGACTTCATGTTCTCTTTGTAAGATTGCTCTCTCTCTCAGTTATGTGAGAAGATGATTCTTCTCTACATTTCCTCCTCTTGTAGAGCCATATGACTAATTTTGACCAATGGGTCATGGACAGAAATGCCACTTCCAGAAAGGAATGAGGAGTTGGCAGTGTGAGACCCTCCAGCTCTCTGCTCCTCTTGCTGCCATTAGTTTCAGATAGAGTCAGTCCTGAATACAGAGTGAAGATGATAGGGAACAAAGGCTTCTGTTGACTTTTAGGTGAACATGTAGCATGAATGAGAAATAAATCTGTTTTGTTTTCAGTCCCTGAAATATGATAGTTATTTTTTACTGTGGCATAGCCAAGTAAATTCTTACATTTACACTCCTATTGCAGGGCACAGGAGAAATGAAGAAGGCTTGGTCTCAGCTTCCTTTATAAGCACTATGGTGTAGTAAGGGAGATGGGCCAGAATCTTAAAAGACCTGGGCCAGAAATGAGGTATATTCACATGGCTCTGAGAGTTCATAAAAGGGATCATATTAAGAGTAGGTGGAGATTTAGTGGAGGGCAAATGTGTTCCAGGAAGTATCAACAGAGCAATGGTGTGAGTTGTAGGGTAATAGGGAAGATGATAACAGATGAATCTGGAAAGGTTGGTTGGGCACAGATTACAATGGCCTCAAAAGGTTAGACAGGATTTTGAATCCTGCAAAGTTTTTGAGGTGGGAGATAACATTATTAAGGTTCTTTTTTACAAACTTAATTTGGTAGCAGGGTAATACTGGCTTTGCAGAATAAATTTGGAAAAGTTCCCTCCCTTTTGATTCTGTGGAATAGTTTGAAAAGCATTGGTATTAGTTCTTCTTCAAAAGTTTGGTTAAATTCAGCAGTGAAGCCATCCAATCCTAGGCTTTTTGTTAGGAGACTTTTTGTTACTGATTCAATTTCATGACTTATTGTTGATCTCTTTAGGTTTTTTCCCAACCTTACAAGGACAGATAACAACAAAAAGAGAATAATAGAGACCAATATCCCTGATGACCATAGATGCCAAAATTATCAACAAAATACTTGCAAATTGAATTCAGTAGCACATTAAGAACATCATACATCCTAATCTACTTGATTTCATTCCAAGGATGTAAGGATAGTTCAACATACACAAGTCAATAAAAGTAACACATCATATAAATAGAATCAGGAATAAAAATGATCAGCTCAATAGATGCAGAGAAATCATTTGATAAAATTCAACATTCTTTCATGACAAAAGCCCAGAACAAAGTAGGCATAGAAGAATTATACCTCAACATGATAAAGGCTATATACGACAAATAGCCAGCATCATACATTTCCTCCAAGATCCCAGGAACAAGACAAAGGTGTCCCCTCTCATCACTCTTATTCAATAGAATATTAAAAATATTATCCAGAGCAATAAGACAACAGAAGGAAATAAAAGGTGTACAAACAGGAAAAGAGGGAATTGTCTCTGTTTGTGGATGATATGATTCTATACACGTTGTTGTCAGTGCTTCTCTATATACTATTGTCAGTGCTTCTCTGGTATTCATAGGGTTTTCAATGGCAGATTGATTTTTGCGATTCAGTTGCCAGGTCCTTCTCCCAAGCCTACAGCATCTGGTGTTCCCAGGCAGTATCCCATTTGACTACTAACTAGGTCTGACTCTACTTAGCTTCCAAGATCTGACAGGATCAGACACCACAGTGCTATGGCTGCAGGCAATTCAGTACACAGGAAAACCTAAAGACTCCACCAAAAGACTACTAGAACTTATAAGTGAATTCAGTAAGGTAGCTTTTCCATACACTCATGAGGAATTTGCTGAGAAAGAAACAGGGAAAGCAATTGTATTCACAATAGCCACACACACAAATAAAATATCTACCAAAAAACCCTAAGGATATGAAAAATCTCTACAATGAAAATTACAAAACACTGAAGAAAGAAGTTAAAGAAAACACTAAAAGGTAGAAAGACCTCCCATATATATGGATTAGAAGAATTAATATCTCTAACATGTCCATATTACCCAAAGTACTCTATAGTTTCAATGCAATCCACATCAAAACACAATGACATTCTTCATAGAACTAGGAGAAAAATCCTGAAATTCATTTGGAAGCACAAAAGAACACAAAAAGCTAAAGAAATCTTGATTAAAAAGACCAATGCTGGAGGCATCACAGTACCTGATTTCAAGACAACTACAGAGCCATAGTAACAAAAACCAGCATGATATTAGCATAGAAACAAAAGACCAACAGAACAAAATAGAAGTCCCAGAAATCAATCCATGCATCTTTAGCCAATTGACCCTCAACAATGGTGCCAAAAGCATATATTGGAGAAAGGACAACCTCTTCAACAAATAGTACTGGGAAAACTAGATTATCTGGATGTGGAAAACTGAAACTAGATGCCTATCTCTCACCCTGTACAAAATTCAACTCAAAATAGATCAAAGGCCTTAATGCAATTCCTGAAACACTGAAATTACTATAGGAAAACATAAGGGAAATACTTCAAGTTATTGGCACAGGCAATGATTTCCTGGATCGGAATCCAAAAGCACAGGAAACAAAATCAAGAACTGACAGATGGGATTACATCAAATTAAAAAACTTCTGCACAACAAGGAAATGATTAATGGAGTGAAGAGACAGCCTACAGAATAAGAGAAAATCTTTGCCAGCTATTTATCTGACAGAAGACTAATACCCATAAAATATAAAGAACCATAAAAACTTAACAACAAAGAAGTAATCCAATTAAATAATTGGTAACTGATTTGAAGAGACACTTCTCAAAAGAAGAAATACAATTGGCCAACAAACATGAAAAAATGCTCAATATCATTAGCTATCAGAGATGCAAATAAAAACAATGAGATCCCTTAGCACCCCCAATTAGCATGGCTTTCATAAAAAAAGGTAATAAGAAATAAATACTGGCAAGGATGTGGAGAAAAAGGAAGCCTTATACACTGTTGGTGGAAATATAAATTAGTACAGACACTATGGAAAATGATATGGAGGTTCCTCAAAAAACTAAAAGTAGAGCTACCATATTATCCAGTTATACCATTCCCAGGTATATTTCTGAAGGAAATGAAGTCAGCACACAAAAGAGCTACATGCATACTCATGCTTATTATAGCACTAATCATAATAGCTAAGATATGCAATCAGCGTAGATGTCTGTTGTTGTTGTTAGGTACCATCGAGTCGGTATCTGACTCATAGCGACCCTCACTATCAACATATAAATAAAGAAAGAAAATATGGTTTATAAATACAATGGGGTACTAGTTAGTCATAAAGAAGAGTGAAATCCCATCATTTTCAGGAAAATAAATGGAACTGGAAGGCACCATATCAAACAAAATATGTCAGACACAGAAAGACAAGTGTCACATGCTTTCCCTTGCATGTAGAAACAAACAAATAAATGACCTAAAGAAAAAGGATTATTAGGAGCTAAGAAGGGAACTGAAGAGGGGAGGAGGAAAGAGGGGAAGAGAAGGAAGAAGAAGAGTGTATGGACATGATCAACTCACGATGTATGTGTGAATGGAAATTTCACAGTGAATCCCATTGATCTGTACAGTTAATATGTGTTAATAATTATAATTTGAAAACTTAATCTGGTAGACCTGAGTAAGATAAGGTGGAGAAAAGAATACTACACATTGGGATATAGATTAAGGAGCTATATGGCATTTGGCTCATTATCAAACACCCTGAAAATGTGGCTTTGATCCTACAACTATGACTTTATGAATTTATCTTATGAAAATAATTAAGGATATATGCAATTGATGTAGTTACAAGGATGCTATCACAAGCATGGTTATAAAAGATTGGAAGTAGCTTAGATTTTCAATAATAGGAGTTGAATAAATGGCATTATAGCCATAGAATAGAAAGCTATTAATATTGTTAAAGTCTACTTATTGATATGAAAAAATATTTATGATTTCTAATTAATTAAAAAATAGTATTGCAGTATTATTCCATTCACACACACACACACACACACACACACACACACACACACACATCACAGAGGTTTACCTACCATATATGAACATGTTAACTGTAATTCTTTAAATGAGGTAGAATTTAAGACCATAATTTTTATTTTCTTTCCTTACTTGATTTTTTCCCAAAGTACCTACAATGAATGTAAATAATTTATATAATGAAGAAATGTGTTCATGCATGAACAAAGTTTTTAAGGCTATTTCTGTGGTCTTTAGGTGAGGTTGCTTGGGAATGAAAAAAGAAGGGACAAATGTGGGACATACTCTGGCCCCAAAATCAATAAGACTGGGCAATTTGTTAGAAAAAAGTAAGCAAGAAAGAAGAATCATAGAGTATGAGACAATGCTGTACTCTGAATCCCCCATGGGTCTGTCAGGTTGTGCTGTGGGGGCTTGTGTGTTGCTGTGATCCTGAAAGCTATAGCACCAGTGTGGGGCATCGCCCTGCCACTGGACTCACTCCGGCCATGAGCGGGAACCAGCTGCCAAAGACCCATCATCTGGTAAGGGGGAGCCAAGCACCCAAGAGTCGCACCACCCAGAAAGGAGGCTTATGCCCACAGCTGCTCTGAGAAGCCTTGAGAAAGGGAGGCTCAGAGGCTTCTGCCCACAGCAGCTCCTTGCTTCTTTTCTTCCCAATGAAGACTCCGAGTGCTCTGCTCCAACAGCTCTTTATTTCTTCCTTGTCTGTCCCGGTCAATGGAATGGACCCCTATTGCTCCATGTACCGCCCTTATATACTCTTCTAGGGCTAGCCAGGGACCAATCAGAAGCAGTCACCCCATACAGGTTTCAGCCAATCAGAGGGGATATTCAAATTTGGTTTTGTAAAAGTAGCCAATCAGGGGTGGTTCCAGAACTGTCCAATCCGGAGCCGTTCTGGGGTTTGGAAACAGCCAATCGGTGTCAAGGGGTCTGAGGCAAGGGAATAGATGCCAGAGCCATCTTGGGGAGCTCGACAACCCTGAGTTCCCAGATGTAGGGCAAAGGTGACTGCCTGGGGAACAAGCCTCAGTCATCCAAGGGGCCTAAATAGGCCCTGGGGCAAACTGCTTCTCTAGGCAGTGCCCTACACACCAGTATTTCAGTTACCAGCAGGGGCACCCATGGTGGATAGGCTTCAGCTGAACGTCCAGACTAAGACAGACTAGGAAGAAAGACCTGGCCAGCCATCCCACTCCAGAAACAACTAGTGTTGAAAACCCTATGAATAGAGCCCAACTTTAATAGTTTGGGAAATAACTATTATAATACCAGTAATACCAAAGAATGGTCATAATACAAATGGGCTAGAAAATTCATGTAATATTACTGACAATGTAAAAAGATAGATCACTACAGAAGAAGTTTTGACCTTAAACATAATTGGAATCCAAAGATATATAGAAAAATAATCCCACAAAAAGACACCCAAGTGGAAGAGAGGCCTTTGGTGGGGGTGTGGGACGGGGGGAGGAAGTGCAGAAGAGGGTAAGGGGCAACTTATCTCTGCAATGTACAATGAAACCCATATATGGAAATGTCACAATGAAATGCATGTTAGAATGAAACACATTAAGTTGTACATTAAAAATTTCCAATTAAAAAAAAAAGAAAGAAAACTTCTGTGTGGACTGCCTGCATAGACACATTATTTTTGAGAGACATTTTAAATCATAAAAATGTTAAAATAGCAATAAGCTATGCCTGGGGTCAAAATACACGAAGCCTCTTAGTTTAACCTAATCTCACAGAAGGGATTAAGGACCATATTATGCTTGGACAACTCCCTTATTATGCCTTTCTGTAAACCCACCTCAGTGACACTTCCCTAAACCCACCTTTTAAAGCCACCAAGGATATATCTATGCATTGTAAAGACAACTAAAGGCTCTTCTGCCTCTTGAGAAGCCTATGTTCATGTCTTGGATATGTATGTCACTTATTCTCCCTGAGCACCCAGACTTATTCTAAAGCAGGTACATAATAAACTCTGTAACTTTGTCAGAAGAACAAAAAACAAACAAACAAACAAACAAACCTATGAATAGCAGAGAAGCACTGTTAAATTCAGTTCCAGAAAATGAGCCCTTCAGGCTGGAAGGCATTCAGGAAGGAGTAGGGAAGAGTTGCCTCCTCAAAGTAGAGTCAACCTTAATGATGGGAATGGAGTGAAACTCCTGGTACCTCCTTTTGCTGGTGTGGCACAACTCAAAATGAGAAGGAACATAATGACAGCAACACTGGGCTCGAACATAAAAAGATGGTATGCGTGGCACAGTGTTTCATTCTGTTGTGCATAGGTTCGCTGTGAGTTGGATCTGATTTGAAGGCACTCAGCAATAACTACATAGACTGAATGTCTGTGTCCCACACAGTTCATCTGCTGAAATCATACCCTCGATGTGATGGAACATGGAGGGAGGCCTTTGGGAGGTGATTAAGTCGTGAAGATGCAAACCTCATGAAGGGATTAGTTCTCTTTTGAAAGAGGGCTGGAGAGCTCTCTAGCCCTCTTGCTGACCTTTGAGGAAATAAGGAAAAGGTTGCAATCTGCACTCCAGAAGAGGAAGAGGGCCCTCACCCAAACCCAACTGTGCAGGCACCCTGCTGCCAGACTTTCAGCCTCCAGAACTGTGAGGAAGAAATTCTTGTTTATAAGCCACTCAGTCATGCTAGTTTGTTATAGCTGTCTGAACGAAGACAAATGGCATTTTATCAAGCAAACATTTTTAAATGGGGAATATTGGAGCCCAGCCTTTCAGCACACAAACATCCTTTCCTTTTTCTCTTGCCCTTGACTGAGTCCTATTTTTCCCACTGCCCTTCCTCCTCAGCACAGTGCTTTGCAGAGCTTCCGGCCCTTGCTGGCAGGATCTTTGTGTCTCTTATTGGCTGTTCATGCCTAGGCACTCAAAAGCAAAGTTAATTTAGGAAAATGTCATATTTTATGTTTTAAAATGTTCAAATAGACCACTTAGGATGGATTCTTAACATTGCAAAATAACAGTTGACTTTATTAAACTTCACTGCTTAATTTTTATGTCCAAGCTTCTAGTTGATTTATAGTTTTGTTTTGTGTGTGCGTGTGTCTGTGTGTATATATTTTTTAAAATAGAGTATTAACTAGTGGAGAGAATGACAAAAATAAAGGCAATATCTTAGAAGCTACAGACCTTGACAATCAATTTATTTAGATAAACATCCCTGAAATAACTAAGTCAGTGTGAAAACTCAATTCTATTTACATATTTTTTTTAGAAATATAAGCTACATGACAATGATAATTAAAAAGTGATAATAAGAATAGTTAGTATCAGCAGTGGTGCACACCTTTAATTCCAGGTACTTGAGAGGTGGAGAAAGGAGGATGCCAAGTTCAAGGCCAGAGGTAGCCTGGGTAATTTAGTGCGACCTTGCCTCAAAATACAAAGTGAAAAATGGATCAGAGGTATAGCTCAGTAGTTGAGCACTTGCAAAAGGCATGCATGAGGCCCTGCCTGAGTTCAACTCCCCCATACCACACACACACACACACACACACACACACACACACACACACACACGAATAGTTAATATAAATAATATATACTTAAAATATATATATGTATGTATGTATGTGTGTGTGTGTATATATATATATACATACTTTGTGCCAGTTACTCTCCTAACACAGAGATCTATCATCTCATTTAATTCTTACAATAATCTTATGAAATAGGCACTCCCATTTGTATTTTGCAGGTGAGAAATTGAATCACAGAGAAATCCTGAGAGTCACACAGCTTCATAACATAGTAATCTACTCCAAAACTTCCAGTCTAACTATGACTAAATTAAAAAGTACAAAAATTAGCTGAGTGATACATCATACTAGCTGCAATATGGAAATATACAAAAACCTTAAGGAACTTAAAATCTAGACAAGTATCATGAAAGGCTACATACTAATATGAGTTAAATAAAAATTCCACACAAATCTTTAGAAAAGCAAAACCTACAATGTACCAAGCAATGATCTGACTACCTTAAACTTTGTTTTACACGTTGACATTTTCCAATATTTTATGTAAATGAGCACATGTAATATTTAATTCTATCATTGCTAAAATACTCCACTGCAGTCAACTATTTCTACAGAAAGTTATGCTTCCATAATAGCCAAAAATATGCACATGAGGTTGAAGCATGCACTAACACACAAGCAAGAATGATATCAGGATGAACTAAGTGCATTTCTGATCACTCCATTGAACCTAATCTTCATTTCCACCTTAGCCAGATTCTCTATTCCTGCCATTATCCATCATGGAAAGGCAGCCCCTATAGACAGCAATTTCAGGGGCCTTGTGGCAGCTACCTGTACAGGACCCTGTCATCTGCACATTCCTCTCAGGGGAGCTGGGTGCCTGCGTCTAGCTGGTGGATATGGCCGTGTATCTCAGAGAGGACTCAGATGGAGGGACTCATATTGTTTTCAACTAAATTGATGCGGTTGACTGATGGCTTTGGAACCACCAAAAAAAAAAAAACTCATTAAAAAATTAGTTTGATTCTTTGTACCTGAAAATATTGGCAAACTAACCTTTTCATTTTTCATCCAATGATTTCAGCATCTTTTAAATACAGTCAAAAGATAAATGCTGCCCAATTTCCTTGTTTTTCATTTTTCTTGGCCTCTCAGGCAGCCTGTGCATGTAAATGTCACTGTACGAAATGGAGTGGTTGGAAATAATTTGACTGAGGGTAATAACATAAATATCTTGCATTAGCTCTTCTTTTACAACAAAACATTTTTCAATATTTTCTAGGAGTTAGTGACTTGTTTGCTGCTGTTAGTGTTAACATTAATTTCTGTTACAGGTAATGCCTCAAATCTCAGCTTAATCCAGTGGAAGTTTATTTCTCATTCTGTAAATGAGTGACTAAAGGAGGCTCAGGCTGTTGGAGGAACCAAGGAAAGAAAGAGCATTGTTGATTGAACAGACAGCTTTTACATAACTTATCTAGGAGTGACATATCACATTCCATAGATCAGAATCAGGCTGTGGCATTTTGGAGATTTGGGAAGGAGACATACAGGAGGCAAGGGCTAGGGGTGTAATCCCCATGGAAGAGGACTGCACATATTTGATGAAAAGACAAGTAGCCACCTCTGCTACAAATGCTAAATCCTGAGAAAGTATATATTAGAAAATGTGACATCTGATGCCTTTTTAAATAAGTGTTTTATGAAGCTTATGCAATGGATTAATTTCACCGAAGGAAATTAAATCAATATGTATTGATTGAGCACCCACTATGTGCAAGTCTCTTGATGCATTCGTTCTGTGGAAAAGTGAGGGTGGGTGACAGACACTGATGTGAATGAAACAGGCTGCCTGTCCATGAAGCATAGCAAGAAAATGTACTTTGCATGCATTATATGTAATTCATAAGATGTAACTTAAAACATAATTTTACTTATAGAAAAAAAAGCAAGGACATTATTGGCAAAGAAAATATGTTTTATTTTCTGATGAAAGAGCTATTTTCCCAGTAAAAAATCTGAAAAATACAGAAGGCACAAAGGTAAAAAACAAAACCAAAAAACCTTGCAATGTCTCTAACCCTGGACATTTTTCCTTTTGATATTACATATATATGCATATTTGAAAAGTTGTTTGATAAGGATACATTTTAAAGCAATAAAGTTAAAACACCAGCTGACCTCAATTCACATATTTGTAGTCATGAAGAAATCCAAGAAAGATTGCCAAAATAAACTGTTTTTCTTTGCTATTATGTAAAGCACCAAGATTCATGGTGTTTCATTAAAAAAGAGAGACAAAGCAGGACATGGTGGTGCACACCTGTCATCCTAGCATTCTGGGAGGCTGAGGTGGGAGGATCACAAGTTTGAGACCAGCCTGAGCCACGATATGAGTTCCATACCAGCCTGGGCTACATAGTGAGGAAAAAAAAAAATTGGAGAGGTGGGGGAAGAAGGAGGAGGAGGAGGAGAGAAGAGGAGAAATGAATACATGTTGCTGTGAGAACAATCATCATAAAAATACATGGAAATACCCTGCATTTATTCAATATAAAGTGTGCACAAGGACTATCAGAATGAATTCTAGCAGAATTAGTTGAAAAGACTTGGCAGGGATTAAGAGAACTTTTCTGGCAATAATAACTGTCCAAAGGCACTTGGGCTCAGCAAGGAGCTGTCTGTCACTGGAGGAGTTGAGCCAATAGGGGAAAACCTCTGTTTTGAAATGTCAAAGAGGGGGAATCTAAGCTTTGGATGGAAGACAGAGAGAGTCCCTGAAGTCCTTTTATACTCAGGGAGAAGGGATACATATTGTATAGATGTCCAAACACATGGTTCCTGCAGGAGCAGATAAGGATCACACCTTACCTGAGTGTTTGGGATTATAGTTAGCCCTCCTTTTCTTTGGGTTCTGCATCCACGGATTTGACAATGAATCAAAAATATTTGAGAAAAAAAAATTCCTGAAAGATCCAAAAAGTAAAACTTGAATTTATTGTACACCAAGCACTATGCTGAATCCATGGGAAAGAAGTGATGCTTTGCACACCTGCTGTGGCTTCCCACCTTTCCAGAGATCCTCAGCCTCTCTCCAGCACACCTTGTCTGACCATTGTATGTCTTCTGTCTTGTGTATGTACCATGTAGATAGGCCTCCATGACTGTATCTCTACTGACCCTTTATCTTGTCATTATTTCCCTAACAATACAGTTAACAACTGTTTACACAGCAATACACCATGACTGTGTCTGCACTGAATATCTATAGACATTTTTTCTTGTCATCATTCCCAAACAACACAGCATAACAACTGTTTACATGGCATTTACATTGTGTTAGGTGTTATAAGTAATATAGAGATGATTTAAAGTATATGAGAGGAGTTGCATAGGTTATATGGAAATAATATACCATGTTATATAAGGGACTTAGTGTCCTTGGATTTTGGTATCCACAGGGGTCCTGGAACTAATTGGTAAAACTAACCCAGTTAGATCTAGTCAGCTTTTTGGCCCGAAACAGGCGTTCATAAGTCCATGGTAGTAAGGGGTTAAATCGGTCATCACTGGCACCCCAGAGGCATCTGAGACTCAAACGGGTGCAGGAGTGGGGAGGAAGGTGGAGAGTGGTGGAAAGTAGAAGCAGAGAGCCTGGCACGCAGATGTCCAACAAGTTACAGGAAGCTGAAGGGAGCCACAGTTGTGGTTTTAAGGGGTTCTGAAGTAGCTAAAGGTCTGGTTTGAGAGCCAATCAATTCTTTATTGCTGTTTGGAGCCAGGCCCCTCCTCACCCTATCTCCTCTTATTTCAGGTCTGGCTGCAGCAAAATGGTCCAGATTCAGCTCAGTTCCTTCCAATTAGGGCAATGGAGATACAGCTGATACTACAGGGAAGCAATCTTAACCAAAGCTATTTCTTTACGGTATTTCTAATTCTAATTCAGTCAACATCTGCCTCTATCTTCTTTGATCAGATTAGTGGAACTCTTTAGCTCTGAATCAAGATAAAAATATGTGATGAGTAAATCGTGGCATGATGTGGGCAAAAAACCTTAACTAGTCAACAGCCTTTTGGCCGACCATTGACATTACAGAATTTTGTTTACTCTCCTCCTTTGTCCACACCTAAGCCAACTCCCTTCATTGTTTGGAAAGTAAAACAAAATTCAAATATGGCTTTGAAATTAAAAAAAAAAAATGCATCAGAAACAATTGGCAGGTATGCGTTTCCAGGCGGTTTCCGGGAAGTGTGGCAAAGAAGCAGGCAATCTAGCACAGGGCCACCAAGGCTGCTGATAGAATTCCTGTCCTGACCAGAGTTGCGTTTCTAGAGAATATTTAACAGGGAGCGTTTTAGTTCTAAAGATGTTGAAACTGAAAAATCAATATTGACACAGAGAGCACCACAACTGTCCTCAAAGAGTAAAATACATCCTTTATAAAAGGAAAAACCACTTGGCCAAAATATTCCCAAATCCCTGCGCAACTGGCCCTTAGAAGGCAAAGGGGCCAATCTGGCACTGCCAGGGGCTGGGCATGAATGCACCAGGCAGCATCACAGGTCCCTCTTCACTCTGTGAGGCCACCGTCTTCCCGCCAGGCCCATGTGAAGATCCAGCCGGGGCAACTGGGCCCGGAGGCCACGCCAGGCCGCAGCTGACCGCGGTTGGCACAAAGGCTGGGTAACTGGGTTAGGGCTTGGCCCCGCGGCCCGTCTCTGCTGGAGAGTTTGGCCCCGCTGAGGCCACCCTGAGTGGCAGCTCCACCAGGCCGGGGGGCGACACGGGAGGTGAGGCCAGCTCCAAGGGACCCTCGCTGCGCCCAGGCGGCAGTGAGTCAGGGCGCGTTATGCAAGTGCTGGCCGGCCCGGCCCCCGGCCCCTCCCCTCGGTCTTTCACCCCGCGCGTTACGAAAGCGCGACCCCCTCCCCCTGGGGCTATAAAGCCGTGGGGCGGCCGGGAGGCCGCTCGCCTCTCTTGCTCCACGCGCGCCCGGACGCTAGCGGCGGCCAGGCTTGTGTGCGTGTCCTGGTGGTGAGCCGAGGCGGCGGCGGGGCGGGCTGGGGGCCGCTCGGTGGTCTGGCGCTCACGGCCGCGCGTTTCCCGCAGGGCCGACTCCTGGGCAAGATGCAGTGGGTGTGGGCGCTGCTGCTGCTGCTGGCGGCGCTGGGCGGCGGCAGCGCGGAGCGCGACTGCAGGGTGAGCAGCTTCCGAGTCAAGGAGAACTTCGACAAGGCTCGCGTAGGTATCAGCCTGGGCGGCCCAGGTGGCCCAGGTCCCCGAGGGGCCGCCTTTCCCTAGTTCCCGGAGCCCCAGAAACCAAACCCCAGCTCACATCCCTTTCGCAGTTCTCTGGGACCTGGTACGCCATAGCCAAGAAGGACCCCGAGGGTCTCTTTCTGCAAGACAACATCATTGCCGAGTTCTCCGTGGACGAGGAAGGCCAAATGAGTGCCACAGCCAAGGGCCGAGTCCGTCTTTTGAAGTCAGTGGCCTTTGGGCAGCTGTGCGCTTCGCATTCCAGGGTCCATCCAGCCTCTGCGTGGCCGAGTACCCCTGACTGGGAAGGGAAGGGAGCCCCCGGGCTGGGATGGAGGGAGGAAACCCTTTGCCTGGTTTGGCTCAGAATCGCCTTGGCTTTTGCAGTAACTGGGAAGTGTGCGCAGACATGGTGGGCACTTTCACAGACACCGAAGACCCTGCCAAGTTCAAGATGAAGTACTGGGGCGTAGCCTCCTTTCTCCAGAGAGGAAGTGAGTAGTCAGCTCAGCGGGACCTTTTGGGGGTTGTGTACCTGGCCAAATTGCTGAGTTTCTTCTCCAGTGCCACCTTGGAAAGAATGGCCCGGGGGAGTGTTCATAAGTGGCAGGAACCCTTAGCCCTGCCTGAGGTTAGGGGTTTGGGGTTTTGGAGTAGCCAGATCCCCCTTCCCTCCAGCTCAAGAAACCTGGGCCAAACTGTGAAGAACCTTTGGAGTTGCCAGATGCCATTTTCCTGTTTAGCCAACTATGTCAGCATGTGTAACCTGCTCCATACTTCTCCTTCCTGCCCCCTGCCCCCATCACCACTCCGGCTGGAAGTGCATTTCTTCTGTCTTTTCTGGCAGAATCCCTGAGACAGCTTGACTACCTGGGGCCCCAGCAGAGGCTGAGATCCCCATCGGAGAACGGAGGGAACATTTTGCATAGGGTTGGCTCACTGCCCAGTGACCTGCCTGCTGATGCTGAGCCAGGCAGTGTTCTGGGTGGCAGTGGCTTCTTCACATTCCAACAAGCACTGAAATTCATATGTGAGGTAGGGTGCTCAGATCTCTCAGCAGCAGCCTAAAACTTGGGCTAAGAATGAGAACACATGATCTACATGCTCTTTCTACTGTTTTCCCCTATTTCTCCTAAATTTCAAATCTGGGGTCTACTTGGTAGCTAGAGAAAAATGCAGTCCAGGAAAGACATACGGAATCTCAGAGGGAAAATTTAACCCTAAGGATAGAATTTGATATGCAGATGAACAAACTGAGGCCCAGAGAACAAGTTTGTAAGAGCCACAGCTATAAGCCAGGAGTTCCAACTCCTAGGCCTGGATTGGGTGGCCTTGAACTGCAGAGTGTTCTAATACAGCCCAACTTTTTTTTTTTTTTTTTTTTTTTTTGGTACTGAGGGAACCCAGAGCCTTGCCTTGCACTTGCATGCTTTGCAAGTGCTGTACCACTGAGCTGAGCTGCACCCCCAGCCCATTTTTTTTACTTTTTGAGACAGGGTCTCACTAAATTATGCAGACTGCCTATGGTCTCGAACTTGCAATCCTCCTGCCTCTGCCTCCCGAGTCACTGGGATTACAGGCATGCGACACTATGCCTGGCTCAGGCCAACTTTTTCAAAGTGCTGTTTGCACTCTGTGATGAGATAAGACCCAGGAGCTGTTCAGGGGGATGTCTTTGACTAGTGATCTAGGGCAGAAGTGTCCTTTATGTGAGAAGGATGTGGCAATCCACTCCTGAAAAAATCCTGAAACAATCAGCCATTGAAAACCCTATGAATAGCAGAGAAGCACTGACATAGTGCCAAGCATGGTACAGTGTTGGGTAGTGTTTTCGTTCTGTTGTACATAGCGTTGCTGTGAGTCAGACCGGACTCCACAGGAGCTGGCAACAACAACTCTACATAGCATGCACTCCGACTTCTTCTGAAGTTGTGCATGAGATGAAACTGCATTTTTTTTCCAGGAGACTGAGGCAGGAAGATTGAAAGTTTGAGGCCAGCCTGGACTACATATTAAGAAAAAACTGCATTTTAAAAAATCAAATCAAATTTTAGTGTTGGTTTACACTATATAGAAGGAATTGCTATACTGCAAGAGAAGAAAGTTTTTATCCTTAGAGGTAATGAAAATTATTTCAAATAGTGGGACCAAACTTCCTAAAGAGATTCATTTAGAGTAAAAGATATACTTTTCTGAAAATGGATTACAAATACCAATACCAGGAGGTACAAGGTTACTAATTTTTAGAAAGAATAAACACATAGTGCTCTTCAGCATTTTGAGATGTGCTCCTTAAAGGAATAGAATTCTGATGATGCTGCCTTTAGGAATAGGTTGAAGAGGACCCAATGAGGAGGTAAAATTTTATCTCTTACCTCCTCATTTTCCTACCAAACCAGATGAGCCCTACTTTTACCTCATGTTTTGGAGTTCTATCTAGGATTGCGTAGGTGAGGGGAGTATTGAAATCTTGAAAGTGGTAGCTATAGATACTAAGGGAGATAACTATAATGTGTCTTAAGGATACATTCCTTTTGAAAAAGAAGCTCTGCAGTGTCGTGGTTAAGCATGTCTTGTTAAAATGAGACTAAGTTGAAATTCCAGTTGTCTTTCTCTGCCTCAGTTTCCCCCTCCGCAAAGTGGCAGCGATCATAGCACCTGCTTCGTGGAGTCATGTTGTGAGGATGCAGTGAGTTGACACAGAGAAAACACTTGGAACAGTGCCTGAGACATAAATTCTCTGTGGGGTTTGATATTATTGCTTCTTAGTTACCTCTCTGGTCAAGAAATCATAGCTTTACATTCTGGGTCTGGAGTGGGAGACCCCACAGAGACTATCAGCTTCAGGTCTCTTGCTTTACAAGTGGAGAATCTGAGTGACTGGCCCAGGAACACACAGCAAATCGGTGGTTCTTAGAGACATTGCTTAGCTCAGGCAGTGTGTAAGAGCACCAACTCTCCTGCTTCCTGAGTGTCTCACAAACCATCACTTGATATGCCTGCCTTCCAGTGTTCTACATGCTTGTTTGAGGGCGTCTTTACAAACTCAGATTCGATTTCCCATGCTCATTTCTTTCTTCCCTGCCCTTGTTCTCGTGCTAAGCCTGAACGTGGTCAGAATTTGAAGGCCACTCGGAGAGGCCC
Source organism: Pedetes capensis (assembly GCA_007922755.1). Taxonomy (NCBI): domain Eukaryota; kingdom Metazoa; phylum Chordata; class Mammalia; order Rodentia; family Pedetidae; genus Pedetes; species Pedetes capensis. Next base: position 15,049 of record VMDO01017102.1, on the reverse strand, counting down.
GCGTGCTCAGTCTCTCCCCTTCACATACTACGCCTCAAAAGGGGATGTATTTGCCATGAAGCACACTGGTGGAGAGAAAATAACTCCGGGGCAAGTACTCATTACATTTGTTGTCAAATTATTTAAAAATTAAATGTCATAAACCTCTACAGTCGAATATTCAATTTCACTGTTAACTGACTCTGCTCTGGCTAGCTGCCCCAGCCTCGGACATGCTCTGGCCTGCCCTCCTCCTCTCCCAGCTCCACCAGCAGCTAACAGGACATCTCAGAAGCTAGGGATGTTGACATCAGCCTATCTTGGTTCCCTACAGGCTTCACCATGGACTAGCCTCTCGGAAATGTGGTTTGCTTAGCTGTGAAATGGGACTAAAGAATAGTTCCTATTTCATAAGATTATTAGAAGAACCAATCCAAGGTAATACATGAAAATTATTTAGATTGATGCTTAATAAAGGCTCAATTAATATTAGTTATAGTCATTGTTTTGGGCCCTCCAAGAAAGACATGGACAAAGACTTCTTTTGTCCTTGTCCCAAATAAAATCTGTCACTCTGCTGGCAAAGAGGCTCTTGTCAGTCTGAGTAACATTGTAGGCCTGAACGTCTACATCAGTGTTTCTCAAAGTCAGGGTCCATGGGCCATCTATGTCTAAAATAGCTGCTCTTAACTTCAGACTGATCCTTGGAGTCTGTATTTATTGTGTGCTCTTTGGATATATTCCTTCTCCACAATGAAATTTGATAAGCACTGGTCTAGGTAATTCAGTCCAAAGAGTTATCTTGCCTTGCTCAGGTATTGAGGTTTCAGAGTCTACTCACTTTGTTGGCGCCAGTATGGCTATTTTGATGATTAGTCAGGAAGAGTATAAAAACTACCTCCCGCTGGCTCCGCTGCACTCTTAGGCCTGAAAACTACAGGCAGCTTCTCACTTGGTCTCCTCACTTGGGACAATCAGAGGGTGCAGGTCTAGGAAGCTGAAGGGACACTTTTCACGCTCACAGGAGTGAGTGACAGACCTTCAATGAAACCAGGTCACCAAGACAATTCCCTCTGCCAGGCATTTGAGAACTGGCCATCCAGACCTCTAAACCAAATTGTTGGGGTACAGTCTAGACACAGCTATACTATAATGGCTTCCTGGGGTAGTGGAGTGGAGTTGGGAGCCCTGGCTATGAAGCCCCTGCTTCTAGCACTCCCTTACCCCCAAGTCTCCTGTATGTGGTTATCTGCTGTCTGGAAGAATTTGAGGGTGCCTGGTTCTCTGGAGGGACCCTGCCCAGCTATGGGGAGAGAAGAGGCTAGAGGACTGAGCTCATTCTTTCTAGCAGTTCTCAGGTGTTTGCTTGCAAATACTCCTAGATGAAAGAGTCTGGCCAAGGTTGTTAGGATTTAAATTCTTCATCTTTGAACTATTCTGCAGAAAGAGTCTGGAGAGAAACCCCAAACCAATGTAGGGCTCTTTTAAGTTGAGAACAGTAGTCAACTGTCTTTATACCATGCATTGAAAGTCACTTAGTTGCTATGTCAGATTTCACATGCTGGCAACAATTTGGGGGAATATTTTTATTTTTAAGCTACAGATTTTCCAAGCTAATAGCTGCCCGGACCCTGAGTCGAGGTAACATGTCAAAGGGGGTCCTTTTGTGTCTGAATGGGCAAGCTCCTGGGGTGCCCACAATGACACAGTGACCCTATAACCAGGGAAGAAATGACTTCATCCAGAGATGGGAAGCTCTTCCCAAATGCTCAGGAGCCTGGGAGGGAGCCTGTTGGGGGTGAGGTCGGCAGCAGCCACATTGCTTCTGCCCCTGGCCCATCTGCTGAGGAATTTGTGGTCACTGCTGAGCAGTCATGGGTCTGGAGCCTTCTCCATGCCTGGCCTCTGACACCCTAGGAAAGCCCAGCAGGCACAGGGATGGTTTATTCTTCTTCCTGTCATGTCAGGGTGAGCTGAAGAAGGGGCTCCATTCCATGCCCTGTGACAGGAGAGGCAGGGCCTAGGTTTGGGCTGAGCCCTATCCTAGACTGACACTCTAGGGCTTGTCAGAGGCTCACCCACAGACGACTTAGGGCAAGCACCAGAAGCCATACAGTCTTATGCTGGGGCATCCAGGTCCCTTTACCTTTTCCTACCATGGAGCGCTATGTGAGCAGATCTTCCCTTGATTCAAGATCTGGGTGTGTGACAGGGACCCAAATCAAAGGCTTTCTGTTTCTTGTCCTCTTTCCCCACTATATACCTAGTGCCTGGACACACTGTGGTCTCTGGAGTCACACTCCCTTGTTTGATCCCAGTTATGCCCAGCTTCTTGCCAGCCTAGGTGAATTTCTTAGTTTCTCTGTGCCTCAGTTTCCTCATCTGTAAAACAGGGAATAACAGTGTGCACTTTTGGGGTTGATATGAGAAATCACTGAGAAAACGTATAGAAAGTGCCCCTGCAATTACTGGCACATAATTTACTGCTCAAGAAATCTCAGTCATGGTTGTATGTCAACAAAAAAGGTTATGTAGAGATTTGGCACTTTTATTTGAATGCAGGATATTTGCACAATTCTATTTCTGTTATTTTTCTATGACAACTGGTATTCCCAGGTGGTGTCCCATCCAAGTACTAACCAGACCCAACCCTGCTTAGCTTCTGAGATCTGATGAAGTCAGATGCCAGGATGGTATGCCTACTGCTGTTATATTGTTGTTGTTGTTGTTAGGTGCTGTCAAGTCGGGTCCAACTCATAGCCACCCTATGTACAACAGAGTGAAACACTTTCTGATACTGTGCCATGTCTGGCATTATTTTCTGTGCTCCTGTGCTATTCATAGGGTTTTTAATAGTGGATTGTTTCAGGAGTGTGTTGCCAGGTCCTTCTCCCTAGCCTGCAGCACCTGGTATTCCCAGGTGGTCTCCCATCCAAGGACTAACCAGGCAGACCCTGCTTAGCTTCCAAGATAAGGTGGAATCTGATGCTAGGAAGCTATCACTGCAGACTGCTGTTATACAGAGCATGGAAAAAGACATGTCCTAGCCAGGTGTGGTGGCTCACACCTGTAATCTCAGCACTTGGTGGGGCAGAGGCAGGAGAATGGCAAGTCTGAGGCTAGCCTAGGCTACGTAGTGAGACCCTGTCTCAACAAACAGAAAGCAAGCAAGCAAGCAAGCAAGCAAGCAAGAAAGAAAGGGGAAAAAAGGATATGTCCTGATTTCAGGGATATGATGTTGGTGGCCAGGGTTGTAGCTCAGTTGGTAGAGTGTTGCTCTGCACTTTTCTGAGGCCCTGGGTTTGATCCCCAGCACAGCAAAAATGGGAGAAGGACCTGCCAGGCCACTCCTCAAGCAATCTGCCATCAAAAACCCTATGCATAGCAGAGAAGCATTGCCATAGTGCAGGGCATGGCACAGTGTTGGGGAGTGTTTCATTCTGTTGTACGTATGAATCACGAAGGTGGCAGTGGAGAGGTTTGTTCTGTGGATTTGCTGGGCTCCCATTCTGTGTGGTCCTTTGGGAAGATGCAGTCATACAGGAAGAGTGATGTGAATGAGGCCCTCTCCAGGCCAGGGCCAGAAGAAAGGAAAGCAGGATCCTTTCTTATTTGCCCAATTTTAGACCAGCTGTCAGCAATTCCTGTGGTCTCCTACTTGGTAAGGAAATGCAGCCAGTCCCAGGACATTGCTGGTGGAGAGTGTCGCCCACCACTGACCCCACAGCCGGCAGAGGCGTCAGTTGACCCTGTGGCTTTCTGCCTTGCAGATGATGACCACTGGATCATCGACACGGACTACGACACATTCGCCCTGCAGTACTCCTGCCGCCTCCTGAACCTGGACGGCACCTGTGCAGACAGCTACTCGTTTGTGTTCGCCCGAGATCCCAGGGGCCTGACCCCAGAGGCACGGAGGCTGGTGAGGCAGCGGCAGGAGGAGCTGTGCCTGGACAGGCAGTACCGGTGGATCGAGCACAATGGTGAGCGGCTTTCCCTAGGGCTCCGAGGGGTGGCACCCGGTAGCCAGGGAGGGCTCCGCCTCTGCCCAAAGGAGAGAGAAAGTGGGCAGCCTGAGGAGCTCTGTCTGGGCCAATTCTGGTCCTCTGCTGGTCCGTGACTACATCTTTCCCTGGCCTTGTCCAGAGCTCCATGGAGGAGTGACCAAATGCCTTTTCCAAAAGCCTGGCACCTTCAATAAGTGAAGCTGCAGGGGACACTCTTTTGATTCTGCTGCCTCAGGCCATTTCATTCCTGGCTCCGCTGCCCCAAAAAAACATTCTGATTGAATTAACATTTGGGGGAGATTAAGCGTCCCTAGGCAAGAACTGGGCGGCACATGTGACCATAGATGTCAAAACATAAACAGAGACATTAACATAGCAAGTTCAGAAGGGACTGATGTCAACAGACATTCTTTATTCTCTATGAAACCAGAACATTATTAAATTAACTAACTGGGTTTCCTCACTTAGGTTTTATTATTTATTTTTTTTTGAGGGGGGGTCTCCTGAGACAACCAGTGACCTTTTCATAGGTATTACTGTTGTCTGATCTTGATTTTAAAATCAAGAAGACGGTGGGGAAAAGTGTGTTGTTTTGAATGGATATTCACTCTTACTGGAAACTGGGTTTCAAAATCCAAGCAGGGTTTTGCTAAAATGTGAGGGAAAAGGGGACAAAACTGAACATTTCCGTTGGGCATGTCAGTGACTAGTCACTATGACAAACAGATAGAAACTCAGACCAGGAATGTAGATAAATGTGGAAGCATCCCTCTGGGGTGGGGAAGAGATATAGGGCTGGTGAAGGGTCTCACGGCCTCCAGGCACCGCTAGTCTTCATTATCTACATAAACACTGATTCATCTCTCTGTCATTAATGGCTTCATTTTCTGTATTTCAGGTTACTGTCAGAGCAGATCATCAACAAACTTTTTGTAGCAGCATCAAAGATGTAACATTCATTTGAAAACTTCTGATTAACTCTCATTCGGTCTTCATCTCTATTTATCTTAGGAGCTTAGTTTGCCCCTCTCCTTACCTTTTCTTGGTGAACATAAAACCTTCAGTACACATAAAAATGTATGTGAAAGTATTTTCACCTGTGCACCCAAATGTATGTCTTATGGAAGTCTCCTGAGGGACCATTTGAGGCTTGGGATTCCAAACTTTGATTTATTAAAACATAGTCACCAGCTTCCTAGAGTTGAAGTTTTATTTGTGGTCAGAGATTGCTGGGTGTGCTTTTAGATACCAGGACATTTTTCCCTGGTACCTTCCATGACCTTTGTCCCCTTCGAGTGCTTGATGTTGTTGTTAGGTGCCCTCCAGTTGGTCCAACTCACAGCAACCCTAAGTACAATAGAATGAAACACTCCTTGACGCTGTGCCGTGCCTGGCACTGTTGTCAGTGCTTCTCTGCTATTCATGGGGTTTTCCATGGCTGATATTTTGGGGTTACTTTAGGAGTGGATTGTCTCATCCTTCTCTCATTTTTGTAGTGCTGGGGAGCAAACCCCGGGGCCTCAGCACAGAGCAGCACTCTGCCAACTGAGCTAAACCCCAGTGCCTTTCTAGTGCTTAATCTCAATTATTAAAGACTGTGGCTTCTCCCAAAATCCTGAAAAAGGAGGTTTCCTCACTAAGCCAGGAAGGCCTTAATCAGCCTGCCCAAGGCACTGGGGACCCAGGGAGGAAGTGAGTGTGGTCAGGCTAGGCCAGCCAGGGAGGCTGAGGCAGCCCAGGGCACGAGAGGTGGGTGATGCAGTGGGCTTCGCTCTGGCTGGGGTTGAGAGGCCAAGATGCACCTGTGAAGGTGAACTCTAGGAAACAGCCCTGCTTATCACTGTGTCTAGCATGCTACTGACTTTGTATTTTGAGTGTGGCCCCCATGTTGAGGGCCAGGCAGCCTCTGGCTTCACGGTGAGGGTTGGAGATGGGCCCTAGAAACCAGTTTTATGGGAAAGATTATGGTCCCCCTACCTGGTGTGTGCAAGGAGAGGCAGAAGCTGGGGCAACGCAGAGCACTACTGTCTATTCCATCAGCAGCCTGAGGGAATTTTAGGGTGTAATGGTATGCATAGCCACCTACTCCCATGTGTCAGTCAGCTTGTTGTGCTCTGGGGGTTTGTGTGTTGCTGAGATGCTGAAAGCCATGCCCCTGGTATTTCAGCAGGGCCATGCATGACAGATTTCAGCTGAGCTTCCAGACTAAGACAGACTAGGGAGAAGGACCTGGCAGCCTACTCCTGAAACAACTGGCCATTGAAAACCCTATGAATAGCAGAGAAACATTGTCAAATACAGTGCCAGAAAATGAGCCCCCCAAGCTGGGTGGTATTCAAGAAACGACTGGGGAAAAGTTGCCTCCTCAGAGTACAATCAACCTTAATGATGGGAATGGAGTAAAGCCCCTGGGACCTCATTTTGCTGGCATGGCATGACTCAAAATGAGAAGAAACACAGTGTCTGAAACAATGGGCTCAAACAAAAAAAGATCGTGTGTGTGGCACAGTGTCGGATAGTGTTTCATTCTGTTGTACATAGGGTCACTATGAGTCAGACCTGACCCAATGGCGCCTAACAACAATGATAATAACAAAGCCATCTGCCTCCATTTCCTGGGGGTTCCCAGGAGCCTCTGTTCCTTATCTTGAAAAAGTAGCAAGTCTTTGGTACCAGAGAATCTTGGTTTGAAGTCAAAATCCAGCTCAGATTTTGGCTGTGCAATTTGGGGCTGGTTACATGGCTCCTCTCATAAAATCTGGGGAAACAGGCCCTGCCTGACAGGATACAGTGAAGAGTGAACAAGGGAATGTCTGCCAGAGCGCCTAGGAGCTGTCCAAACCGTGGCATGCCGGGCAGATGTCTACAAAGTGTGTTGGGAGGAGGGAGATCCTGCAATTTCCAGGGGCCATTGGAGGCGTCGGGTCTCCCACCCCTACGTGCCTTGTTCTCCACCCTGGGCAGAGGAGACAAGTGGCCATGCCCAGGAAAGCTCTGCCTGTCACACTCACAGAACAGCACCTGTCATAACATGGCTCCTTGCTTCAGTCTGACAACCCAAGAGACTCAGAACACGTCCACACATCCCTTGCAAAAAAAGAGCTTTAATTTACCAAATCTATTAACTAAAATGAACAAAGGCTCCTTGTCCTTTTGCCCCTGAGCTTGTGGTCACCATAAATCTTATCTCAGAAGCAAGCTGCTCCAGGGATTCCATCAGCCGTGGCAGCTACCAGGGCTGACTCAGCAACAAAGGTTTGTTGAGCACCTACTGTGTGCCAGGTCCTGTGTGTTCCAGTCATTGTTCCAAACTGCAGGTATTGGTATGTCCCTGGGCTCAGTCTTTGGCTTTGGTTTCTTCTCTTTCTCCATTCTTTCCCAAGGGATTCCATAAAACCACAGGTCTCTGCACACCATCTGTATCTCCCAATAACACTGTATCTGCAAGCCCAAACGCCACACCTCTGCATCCAGCTATTCAGTTTAGATATCTTACTAGGATTTCAAGCTTGCATGCTCCAAATAAAACCCTGGGCTCTCACCCAGATTTCTCCAGTTTTGTTTCCTATTCCACCATCTGCCTGCAGCCATAGCCCTGTGGCATCCAATCCTATCAGATCTCGGAAGCTAAGCAGGGTTGGGCCTGGTTAGTACTTGGATGGGAGACCACCTGGGAACACCAGATACTGTAGGCTTGGGAGAAGGACCTGGAAACCCACTCCCAAAATCAATCTGCCATTGAAAACCCTATGAACAGCAGAGAAGCACTGACAATAGTGTTTCCACTGTTGAATGTAGGGTCGCTATGAGTCGGAAACTGACTCGAAGGCACCTAACAACAACAATTCCACCATCCAATCAGTGTCAGGCTAAAAATGTAGGAGTCACCATGGAATCCTATCTTTCCCTTCTTCTATATCTTTTCCATCAATAAACTCTCTTTGGTCCACCTTCCCAAAGTACCTTGCAAAATCATTTCTTACAAGCTTTCATTAATATAACCTGCCTCCAAGGTTCTCATCTGTTTTTCTTTTTCTGAGACAGAGACTGGCTATGTAGCACAGAATGGCCTTGAATTTGTGCTGCTCCTGCCTCAGCCTCCCAGAGTGCTGGGATTACAGGCATGGGCCACCACGCCTGGCTTGCTCTCGATTTTCAGTCATGCTCCTCCAAATCTATTCCTTGCATAGCAGCCAGAGTAATATTTAAAGTCACTCACCAGCTCCTGCCAGTGTCTCCCCGCAAACCTCCAGTGGTGCCCACTGAACACTGAGTGAACTACGCAGGGTGCCCTCCCAGGCTGTCCCTGTCCGACACCTGGAACTTCCCTGGTGTCCATGGACGGGCTCCAGCAGGACAGCCCTCTGTCCCAGCATGAAGGACAGCGTTTAGTGAAGAAGCACCTCAGTAACTGCTGGCTTTCGTGGGTCCCCCCCACCCAGCTCTTCTTCCTGTTCCCCAAGCCAGCCAGCCTCCTTACATCAGCATCTGTCTCTTCTGCCTGCAGAGTCCCTTCCCCTCCATCCACATGGTTAGCTTTCTCACCATTCACCTTTCAGCCCAAATGTCACTCCTTAGGAGGGTCCTCCCACATCCTCCCCACCTCATCACTGTCATCACACCCTGTCCTATTTTCTTCAGGGTGCTTATTCTCTCGAGGATGCTGTGTCACTTACTGATTTCTGTTTAACATTGGTGCCCTCCCCTCCTCCCCCACCACGAGAAGGAAAGTTCCCTGGGAGCAGAAGCTATGGCTAGATTCAGCACTCTGTATTCCTAGATCAACAGCGCCGCATGGCCACAGTAGATACTTCAGAGGCCTCTGAAGGATGGAACGATGCAGGGGCCCATTCCTGAGCTCACTCTTAAATGTGCTGGCTCTGACCTAGCCCTCTCTGATTCTGTAACACAGCTTCTACTAAAGGGGTCTGTGACATTTTTAATACATGAAAAAAGTGCCAGGCGTAGTGGCACATGCCTGTAATCCCAGTGGCTGGGGAGGTAGAGGTAGGAGGATCGCAATTTTGAGACCACAGGCAGTCTGCGTAATTTAGCGAGACCCTGTCTCAAAAAGTAAAAAAATGGGCTGGGGGTACAGCTCAGTGGTCCAGCACTTGCAAAGCATGCAAGCATGAGGCCCTGGGTTCAACCCCTACTACCACAAAAAAATAAAATAAGATAAAATAAAATAAAATAAATGAAAAAGTCACCTTTAATTGTTCCTGGGAAATTCCTAAATCACTCTTGACAGTAATGAATGACTCTGAGGCCTTGTGAGCCCCAGGTGAGAGTTCCGAGTGGTCATAACCCTTTAAAGGAGAAATCTGAGTCCTGCATTAGTTCCAAGAGTCACTTCAGAAACCATAAGGTGTGGCTTTAAATGTAGGAATAGTTATAAATAAAAATTTATTAACTCAATCATATTACAAACACACTGAAAAAGTTCATATTTAAAAAAGAACTCAGAGTAAAATCCTTTTACAAAGGAAAAGTATCTCTATACTGAATGATTGTCCCTTAATTTGCCAGTGCTGCAGACGTGTATTTGGGTGGGTTGCAATTCCTTAAAGCAGGGTACCCTGGTGGATAGTCCTGGAAATTAACTCCCTTTAAAAGGAAGCCATGGCATATGTATGAGTGAGAGGATCTGCCTATAAAGAAAAACTCGTTAGTTGGTAATAACAGACAACTCGTTTCTTCTGACAGATGTGTCTGTAAAAATGGCACCCTTTTCTGGAAACAAGAAGCAGCAAAAAATTTTTCTCCACTCGTTCCTAAACAGTGACATGTTGTAGAGAATGGGGTTTAGGGCCGAGTTGGCAAACGTGAAGGCGACCACCCAGAAGAAGAGGGACGGCCAGATGACCAGGTCTTGCTTGAAGTTCTGAATCAAGATGAGGAGGATGGTGACGATGATGGGGCTCCACATGATGAAGAAGGAGACCATGAGCAGGAAGAGGGTGCGGAAGAGCCGGTAGTCCTGCTGAGACACGCGGAGCTGGTGGCTCTCTGAGTACGCCAGGCTCATGGTGAGCCTTTTCCTCGACGCCTTTGTGATCTGCAGAAACCCAAATAGAACCAGAGCCACAACTTATTGTGATGTCAGGGATTTCTGAATTGGGAGTGGGGGCGGCGGGCAGCAGGAAGGGGATTCTGCTACCCTGCTGTACTGGGATCTCTGTCTTTGGAACTATGTGTAGGAGCTGCCTCTACCGAGGCCAGGCCTGCTGCCCACACACAGGATGTGCTGGGTAAATGGGCACCTGGCTGGCTGCCAGGGAAATAAGGCAGAAAATCACCCATGTGGTAAGGAGAGTGGACGAGGAGAAGTGAAAAACCTGAATCGGATGGTCTAGAGGAGGGACATGTACTCAGGAGCATATCTGCCCTGTTTTATATATATGTTAAGAGACAAACAATTAACCAAGTATGGTGGCACATGTCTGTCATCCCAGCAACTTGGGAGGTAGAGGCAGGAGGATTATGAGTTTGAGGCCAGGGGCAGCCTACAAAACTTAGCGAGACCCTGATTCAAAATAAAAAAAGAAAAATGGGCTTGGGGTGTGGCCCAGGAGGAGAGCACTGGCAAAGTATGTGCAAGGCCCTGGCTTCAACCCTCATGAGGAAGAGAAGAGAAGAGAGAGAGAGAGAGAGAGAGAGAGTTGTATTCAAGCAATATACTCAAAGTACAAACTCAAACAATACAACACTGAAAGGGATCAAATTAAAACTATAAATCTCTTTTTTAGCTTCCTGTCCCCTCTATTTCCATTCACCAGAGGTGGCCAAAGTAAATGGCTTCCGAAGTGACCTTCTGGAAATGTTAGAGGGTAATAGGCAGGAAGAAAGGGAACAGAGGGCATGCAGCCAGCCACCTCTCAGCCTAGCCATAGGCTTCCCAACCTCCTGTAATATAAATATCAATGTGAGCCTCCTGCGGGACAAAGGCTTTGGTCTGGGGGTCAGTGCTTCCTTGATTGATGATACCCTTTCAAACAGCATACTTGCTAAAAGGAAGCAGAATTAAAATCACTCCTCACTTCTACATTCATCCAGGAAAGATAAGACTGTGTGAGACACACACCACCTCCCAGCAACTGAAAAGGACATTGTTCAGTGAATTCTGCTCCATTATCTAGACCGGTAGCTGCCTGAATTTCCAACCTTTTGAAATACCCACCTCTGAGCCCAGTCCTTTGAAGATACTGGGATTCCATTAACCCCCTCTGGGCACAGGCCCCAGATGTAAAACATTTCTTGCTTTCCCCTGAAGGCTCAACCCCCACTATAAAAGACAATGTGACTTTGGCTCTAGGCATCCTTACTACTGACCACCTTCATGTCTCAAAGGTGTAATTTCTTTATAATCTACATCTTTAATAAACTTAGCCCATAAGAAGCACATGAAAGAATGCTCAATAGCCCTATCTATTAGGGAAATGCAAATCAAAACAACTCTGAGATTCCACCTAACTTCATTAAGAATGGCCAAGATCAACAAAACAAATAATAACAAATGCTGGTGAGGATGTGGAGAAAAAGGAACCCTCTTCCACTGTTGGTGAGACTGTAAATTGGTTTAACCACTTTGGAAATCAATATGGAAATACCTCAGAAAACTAAAAATAGAACTGCCATACGACCTAGCTATACCATTACTGGGAATATACCCGAAGGGAGACAAGTCATCATACCACAGAGACACCTATATCTCCATATTCAATGTAGCACTTTCCACAATAGTAAGGATATGGAACCAACTAAGGTGCCCATTAACAGAATAGTCAGGAAAAAAAATTATGGTACATATACACAATGGAATACTACTAAACAATAAAAAATGAAATAATGTCATTTGGAGCAAAATGGGTGGAACTGGAGATATCATCTTAAGTGAATGAACACAAGCTCAAAAAGAAATACCATATGTTCTCACTCATATGTGGGAACTGTATCTTACTTAAAGGAAGAAAAAATCCTATATATAAGTTGATATATAAAAATGCACAGTTAAACTTAGCAAAGAAGGGATTATTAATATAAAGAGTAGAAAGAATGAGGGGGAAGGAATTAGCAAATGGAAGCAAAGATTGCAGAAGGTGGGATGGGGAGGAGAATCAATGTAAAGAGGTAAAGGGGGGAGAGGATAAACTCAGTGTAAACAATGCAACTTCATGAGTACAGGGGAAAAATACAGGGATATAACTAAAATATGCATATGAGTTTTACTATGTATTAGTCAAAAGATTCCATAAACCTTCTAAGTTGATAAAAGTGTAACCAAAAATGATGTAATAGTTGCATAATGGGAAAAGCCAATGTTGTGCTACTCTGTACCCCACGAACACTTACCAATAAACGGAGAAGTAAATAAATAAACTTAGCCTATATTCTACACTATAATTTTTATGTCTTGTATAATTTCTTTTATATGGGGAAACACAGGTGAACCACAGTATCTGCTGCCCCCAGGGAGGACAGGTAATTGTTGCTGGAGAAGGAGCAGCCTGCTGCTGGCACTCTGGGGCCCACACTTCCTTCTCTGGACCTGCTTCCTGTGTCTCTTTCTCTTTAAACACCTGTGCTCACTCTAAAGCCAGTCCTATCCCTTTCCTTTACCTAAGGAACTTCAAACTGCTTCACTCTCTTACTGAATCATCCTGAAATTCTTTTTTAGTGATAAAGTCAACAGCATCTCCCCTGAGTGGAGATCCTGAGAAGGATTCCTCAGGGCAGCAGTAACACTGGGGTACGATACCCCTACATCTGCTGGCAGAAACTCATCCCCTCAGCCCATATCCCTGGCTATGGGATCATAGGGGTCGGCACCTGTGCTTTGGACTTGAGTGGGACAGCTCTATGCACCCCGCTCTGAACCTGGCCTCTTTGAACGCAGCAGCAGGGCATGAGCGGACAGGAGGCACTTCTTTCTTGTATGTGCTGCACGCCATGGCTGTGCTATGACTGATGCAGTCTCCCACTGAAGGGCATCTTATCTACTTAGCTGTGCTTGTTTGGGGCAGTGATGGCTGATGTGGCAGTGCCCATACTCTTCCCTTCCCTCCCCTACAGGTTGCTGGGTTGGGGAGAGGCCATGCAAGATGAAATAATGGGGCACAAGGGACCCCCACACTAGGTTCCTCTCCTTTTGGAGGAGCAAGAAAATGTGGATCCTGGCCTTGTGTCCCGACCCCTGGGGCGGGGGCTACAGAAGGTCGACGAGGTTGGAGGCTGCTCCTCTGCGAGGGCAGCTGCTGCCAGGCTCAGCCCCCAAATGAGGCTGAGTCTGGAAAGGGCCACCAAGGCCTGTGGGGGTGGGTGCTCTTTGGGACTGCTCCCCTCATCAGCAGGGCCTGCTGGCACCACCACAAGCCACGTGGAAATCAGAGGCAGTGACCGACAGAAAGGGACAAGATTCTCACATGGGCGATCCATGCTGGTTCCTGTCCTTGCGGGAGGTCAGGACACTGGCAGGGCAGCCCATCCTTCTCCACCCTCCTCCCAGCGCTGGCACACACCCAGCCTACACTGCAAGCAGGGGCATCTTCAAAGTGACTATAAGCAGACACAAGGGAAAAGTGACTGGAATGTTCCAGAATCAGACATAAGTGCCATTAAATGTGCCCCACCTCAGCAAGAAAGAGTTGCAGATCAGAGCACTGCGGGTGACATTTGGTACTTATGCTCCAGTTGAGAGGTGGCAATGGGTGGAATAAACATCCTCATGCATATCTTTGTACACCTAGGTGAGCGTATCTGTAAAATAATTCTCCCCCAGGGGACTGCAGGGACCTCTAACATTTTGCACTAACGAGTTGGGCCAGCATTACTGAGGACAGACTGTAGGTGATAAGGCAACTCTGGTCGCAGGGGTTTAGAAGAGTGTTCTGGACCCTTCAGGGGCTCCTGCAAGCCCTGCTCCCTGACTCTCTGGTCCACTCTGTTCAGCCACAGGATCTTGCTTCAGCATCAGCCAGAGAGGGCTTTAGCTGGCAGCGGACAGCTTTGGACACAGAAACAGTTCATCTACTGACAGAGGCTGACCAGATTAAATAAAGCTTTTGTGACCAGATTAAATAAAGCCTTTGTGAGCCCTCTCATCCCACTGTCCCACACCAACACTGTATGTTTGAGCCATGTAAAACATCTCAGCCACAGCGCTGGAGCAACATGAGGTGCCTGCAGCCTCTGAGAAGCACTCTTTTTTTTTAGAAATTTTTAATGTACATCATAATGTGATTCATTTTGACATACTTTTCATTGTGACAATTTTCCTATATGCAATTTAATAAACATTATTCATATAGGTTACCCCTTACCCTCCCCTATGCTTTCCCCCTCCCCCCTTCCCATCTAAGTTTCCCATCCAAGTCTTCTCTATCTTTTACTATGTAGTATTTTTCTATATGTCCTTGGGTTCCAGTTCTGTTTAAGATAGAAACTTTTCCTGTAGTGGTCTTTGTTTTTATCTTGTTTGAACAATTACATGCGATTTCTAGTCCATTTATATTGACCTCATTCTTATCTTCCCTCCCCCCCTTTTATTATGATCTGACTTTTGAGTAGGATTTTTCCTTCTTGTAATTTTGAAACAGCTCCCTCATATGAGTGAGAACATGTGTTGTTTCTCTTTCTGAGCTCGTGTTTGTTCACTTAAAATAACTTTCTCTAATTCCATCCATTTTGCTGCGAATGACCCTATTTCATTTTTCTTGATTGCCGAATAGTATTCCATTGTGTATATGTACCATAGTTTTTTATTCATTCTTCTGTTGAAGGGCACTTTGTTGATCCCATATCCTTGCTATTGTGAAAAGTGCTGCATTGAACATGGAGATGCAGGTGTCTCTGTGGTATGATGACCCATCTCCCTTTGGGTAAATTCCCAATAGTGTTATAGCTGGGTCATATGGTAGATCTATTTTTAGTTTTTTGAGGTACCTCCATATTGATTTCCATAGTGGTTGTACCAATTTACAGCTCCACCAACAATGTAAAAGTGTTCCCTTTTCCCCCGCAACCTCGCCAGCATTTGTTGTTGTTTGTTTTATTGATCTTGGCCA